>KZ111529.1:491713-645214 GCA_002120315.1 Hypoxylon sp. CI-4A
CACTATAAAGACCCGGGCTTTGTAAGTCGAGTGGGGTTTACCTTGCTCCTTCGACTCCATCCTCGGGTACTCTATCGTAGGACCGGGGGCGCCGCCAACGAGGACTTATTATTATAGGGCCAAAGCTATTATATGTGGTTAAACGTCATTCAACTGACGTTCTGTTCTTTATGTACCTAGGTAAGTTGGTCGTTTTGCTCATAATTCCAAGATTCGATTGGTTTTTTTTTGCTTTCGTCATGTACAACTAACTTACCGACTTACACATATACCTACCTACCTAGATCTTAAACTTCACACAATTTAATGTTGGAGAAGCAGGCGGAAGAGCGGATCATCTGAAAGCGAGGAGAGCCATGGTCGCCAACGCGGATGGCAAGACCTCCCCGGTCATTTCCCTGGTGGCCGGCGGCATAGCGGGAGGCGTCGAGTCAGCATGCACGTATCCGTTCGAGTTCGCGAAGACTCGAGTGCAGCTTTACGGGCACGAGGGGATCCGGAATCCCTTCATGGTCGTTGCGAAAGTTGCCAGGGAGGAGGGTATACGAGCGCTTTACAAGGGGTGCTCGACTATGATTGTGGTAAGTATCTACCTAAGGTACCTACCTACAGTATACCTAGGTAGCTAGCTAGGTATTGGTCTTTTTCTATCATTTTCTTTTCCTCAAAGCTATACGTCTGTCCTATAACCGAACGCCGCGGAGATGGACGTTCTATGCGCCTGGTCGAATTTGGCCAGAGGGAATATCTTGCGAAGTCGTGGGGGGCAGATGGCAGTGCCGAAATCTGATATATCAATGATTTTGCGCATCTCCTGCCTGTTCGAGCAGTTCGGGTGCGAATTGGGGGCACTTACCTGTTGTGCAATAGCCTTTCTGCACTGCTTGCTTGCTTGCTGCAGGATGCATATGGCGCTGAACCCCACGGTAGTTTGCGCTGGCCACAAAATGCCTATGCAGTATCCCATCCACTATAGGAGGGTCTATTCGGCCACTGCAGATGCATGCGTGTGCCTTGCATGCATTTTATTGTACCTCCTATCAGGACCCCCCTCTTCTCAGCCCCAAATGACACAGCATACATACATACATATCCACACCATTAGGGTGTATGCATCACATCACCTTGAGCACTAACAACCCACCACGCAGGGCTCCATCGGCAAAGACGCAGTGCGCTTCGTAGCCTTCGACAGCATCCGGTCGGTCTTCGAGGACCCGGAGACGCACCGGTCGACGACGGCGCAGTCCATCGCGTCGGGCATGCTGACGGGCGTCGTGGCCTCGACGGCGGTCGTCACGCCGTCGGAGCGGATCAAGACCACGCTCATAGACGACGCCAAGACGAGCCGTCGCTTCCGGTCGGCGACGCACTGCGTCGCGCTCCTCTGCCGCGAGCAGGGCGTCCGCCGCGCGCTGTACAGCGGGTACGTGACCACGACCCTCAAGCAGGTCGGCACCACCGGGTTTCGGCTGGGCTCGTACGCCGCCCTCAAGGACTGGGAGCGCGCGCGGGGGATCCCGGTCGACGACAGCGCCTTGACGAGCTTCGCGAACGGGGCCTTCGCCGGCACCCTGACGACCCTGGCCACGCAGCCGTTCGACACGGTCAAGACCAAGGCGCAGCAGGCCAGGGTGGTGAGCACGCTGGAGTGCGTGCGGTCGGTGTACGCGGAGGATGGCGTCAGGGGGTTTTGGAGAGGCACCGTCATGCGGCTTGGGAGGACGGTGATGGCGGGTGGGATCTTGTTCACGGCGAACGAGCAGGCGCTCAAGGTTCTGAAGGGTTTGTTTGGGTAGATGTGATAGATGGTTTAGATTGGTCACGATAAGACTCATAGATGATGTTCCGATGACTACGTCCTAGAAGGCTGGTTAGAATCCTAGACGATATAATCACAAGGGGGTAGTAGAATGAAATACCTACCGAAGCAGATAAGTACTCAAGAAGTGATTTTTCAGGAATCCTCCCTTCTCCCGGGTACCAGCGACTGCGACGGTGGCGAGTGTCCTCGTATCTTAAGCGATGATTCACTCTACCGGAAAGTTTGAAATCTGCCATGGAGTTTTGTTTGCCTCCGCTGGTAAGCATTACTATACTAGAGCAACTCTAAACAGAGCAACAGAGATGGGGTATATGTAAAGCCAATATCAACACCTTTCCTCCCCTATAGCACAACAGCTATTGTTACAATGCCTGAAATCAAATGTGACCGTAGGTCGATTTGCATGTGATTCTGTAGTTTCCTTCTCTTGTTTACTCCTCTTCCTCGCAGTTCATGCGGGCGGCCTTTGGCTAAACTGAAATCCGATTCAGATGGTCGAATTAAGCGGCCTTAACAGCATATGTTTGTCCTAGGTACTCTCCCTAATACATGCAGGTTTCTTTGGGGGTCTAGTTTTCCCACATGACGAAAGTCACGAAGCAACGAGTTGCCAATTGGGATTTATTTTGAAAGGTTGAGTGCGTATGTACGCGCTGGCATCAGCATAGCGGGCGCACTCGTTGATGTAGTCATGGACCTGGGGCAGTACGTATTCCGGCTCATCCTTCAGGCCTGTGAACTCAGGGATAGGAATCAGGTTGAACGGTTCGCTGCGCGCCTTTTCCAGCGAGTCGTCGATGAGCACCGTGTTGGCCTGGGTCCAGCGCATACCGGTCTCGACGCAGGGGTGTGAACCCAGAATGATGGGGTCTTCCCATATCTTTGAGAGCCGCTTGTAACACTGGACTCGCTGGTTGTAGTCTTCAGGAGCCAGGTCGAACTTGTCGCGGCCCCAGATGGCCACGCAGCGCTCGCGCAGCTCGGGGGTCATCAGCTGCTCGCACATCCGGTGCACATTTTTGGGCTGAGCGGATGACCAGATGACGACGTAGAAGACCTCCAGGCAGTACCGCAGGAACTCGCGGGCGTAGGGGCGCTCGACGAACTTGGTGGGTTGCCGCTTGTTAGGCCTGAATAGGAGTGTGCCGTTCAGGTCAATGACGATGAGCATCTGCCGCGTGTATGGTAGTTGGAAGGGCGGCATCGCGGAATTGGTAAGATACGCAGCTGTAGGAGCGGGAACGCCCCCTGAGGCTTCAGCTGGCTTACGTATCTTATCCCTCTTCGGATCCTTCTCCCTCGTCCTTTTTTCCTTGCGCTGAGTTTCTTCGGCTGCAGTGACTGTGTGGGAGGGGAGTGTGAGTGTGGTAGGTGATGGTGGGGACGAACCCTGATACATGGCTGCAGAAGGTGAGTAGGGAGGGGATTCGTCCCGGGGTGGCGGTGACAGAGAATTGCTGATAGGATTCATGAGTGCTTGACGAGCTTGTTGATGTAAAACTTCTAATTCTTGAGGGGTCGGAGGTAGTGGGACACGAGAACCGTCAGATCTTTGAGGATAAGAAGTTGAATCGCGTCCCAACCATGCACTTGCTCCCATAACGCGAGTGCTGTCGGAGGGTTGGTGTGTAATCCTCTTATGATTCCTCTTGCGATCATTTAAAGATGTCGTCGATGTTGAAGAAAAGTAGTACTTGAGAAGTCTCGACAATTTAGTCGATGACTTTACTTCGCCGTAACGCACGATGTTATTAGGGGTCCACCTCATCAAGAGAAATAAAATGGTATAAGATGCTTTATACTCTTAGAATAAAGGGATAAGGATTTCGCAAATGATGTTTGTCGTGGATTTTCAGCTCTTCGATGTTCTTTTGTGTTCGCAAAGTCGCAAAGTTCAATTGGCATGGCAGCATGGGTCATGTTGGGGTGCAAGCGCCAGGAGACAGGCGTCGCCGCGTCGGTGGGGGCCAGATGCAAGATCGATCGTTATCTTATCTTATCTCTTATCAATACCACCTTTTTTTAAGTCCGGGTGTTGCTGAGCAGACAATGATGTATGGATACACCTACCTTTTTGAACTTACTTACCTACTTACTTACTTTGCAAACACAGAATTACCAGAACTCGTTAGAGCTCACTAGAATCCACTAGAACTTCATTAACGCCCCTCAACAATGAATCGGCCAGTTGCAAGTAAACGAAAGGCTCCTCTAGCAAGTCTTCAAAGGCGCGTGCGGGCAAGAAGAGACGAGCCCGAGGAAATCCCTAGTAACCAATCCGTCGAGGGGAGTAGTGAAGATGAAGGCGAGGAAGGACAAAGTGAAGAAGATGAGGAGCAATATGACGATGAGGTATGAACCCGATAACAGCTCCCATGACATAAGAGCGTGAAACTAACTGAGCATGCAGTCAAACTCCTCAGAAGACGAAGACGTAGAAGACCCCTCAGCAGCTGTCTCGCAAACCTCCTTCGGCGCCCTAGCCAAGGCGCAAGCCTCTCTACCCAGCACAAGACGAGGCAAAGGGGGAAATGCACAAGATGACGATTCAGATTCAGATTCCAGCAACAGCGACCAGCCAGACTCCAAACCAACAGACAAGTCCAAATCCAAATTCCAACCGCACCGAACCAACAAGCACGCGCCCACCGAGCAATCCAGCAAGCGCCAGGTGACCCGGCGGCGGGAGGTCGTCACGATCCACAAGTCCGTGGCGCGGGACCCGCGCTTCAGCGCGGCGGTGTCCGCGCGGCCGATGGACGAGGACCGGTCGCGCAGGGCGTACGGGTTCCTAGACGAGTACCGGGACAGCGAGATCGCGCAGCTGCGCGCCGCGGTCAAGAAGACGCGGGACGCGACCGCGAAGGAGGAGCTGAAGCGCGCGCTCAAGTCGATGGAGGGCCGGAAGCAGGCGCAGGCGCAGCGCGCCAAGGAGAAGCAGGTGATCGAGGAGCACCGCAAGCGCGAGAAGGAGCTCGTGAAGCAAGGGAAGACGCCCTTCTACCTCAAGAAGAGCGAGCAGAAGAAGCGCATGCTCGTCGACCGCTTCGACGGGCTCAAGAAGAGGCAGGTCGATCGCGTCATCGAGCGCAGACGCAAGAAGCTGGCTGCCAAGGAGAGGCGGGATATGCCTATGCCTGCGCCGCGACGGGAGGCGCAGTCGTGATCGAGTAGTGAGTAGGTTTGGGTTCATTGAGAGGTACATAAAACTGCAGTATAGGTACCTACTTGGCCATCGTGGCTACTCGTACGTAACAACAATGATACCATTTTATCGTTACTAAGGCTCTTCTACCTACCAGCCTACTAGGGTTATCCTCGTGATACTTCGTCTCCCCAAAACCACTTTCATCCACATTTAAAAAAAAATAACATCGTAGATTGTAACTTATACGTCGGGTATGTATGTATATACAAAGAGGTGGGTGATACTAGAACATCGTACAAGATCTATCCTCCTCGCTTCCAAATGATAAATCTAACGTAGGTATACAATTCACCTACGCCTTAACATGAGCCTTCTCCACCGCCTGTGCAAATAACTCACGACACGGAACCCGACTGCCGAGCTTAGCGCACAGCAGGAACGCGCCGCTAAGCTTGCGATGCAGACTATACGTCTCCTCGGGCGGGGGACTAAGACGCTCGCGGATCATGACGGGGATAAGCGCCTTAACGCGCTCGGTGATAGTCTGGTCGTGGAAGTCGTAGACCGCAGGCGCGGACTGGGAGAAGGGCTCGGCGAGCGTGAGGATGGACGCTACGTGCGCGTCCAGCATGGTCTTGCTCTCGTGGCCCGTCAGATACCCCAAGCTCTCCGAGAGATCCTTGATGGTCTGACGGTCGCCGCGCGACGCCGCGGCCAGCAAGCCGACGTACTGCTCCACGAAGCGCTGCGGGAATTCGCGCGACGCGCCAAAGTCGAGAAGCTCGAGCTTGTTCGTCTTGCTGTTGTACAGGAAGTTGGTCCAGTTCGGGTCCGTCTGCATGAACCGGAACTCGGTGATCTCCCGCAGGCACAGCCGCAGGATCTGCGTGCCTATCCAGTCTTTCTGCTCCTGCGTAAAGGTCTTGCTGCGTGTCACGCCCACGCCCTCCATGAACTCCATCGTCAGAACGTGTCTGCCCGATGCTTCTTGGTGGATCTTGGGAACTACGAAGACGTCGGGTTCATCGGTTAGGAGCTCGCGATATCGCTCGCCGCATTGAGCTTCTCGCTCGTAGTCGCATTCCCAGCCTAGTTCTAGTCGCGCGTTGTCGATTGTTTTATTAAGGTAAAGGCCTTTTGGTAACATTTTGGATGCTGTTAGAAGCATGGACAAGTTATCCAGATCCGAATTAATCGAATCAGCAACTCCGGGAAATTGGATCTTGACTGCAACCTTCTCGCCCGTAGATTTGAGTGTAGCCCGATGCACCTGACCGATCGACGCAGCTGCTATCGGTTTCTCCTCGAACTCGCCAAACAGGTCCCGCCACTCGGGACCGAGACTGGCTGTGAGCACGCGGTCACGCTGCCATGCCGGCATGTAATCCGCTCGATCCTGAACTCGCTGGAGAACCTCCTGAATGGGCGCGGGGAGCATTTTTGAATCTTGGAAACTCATCATCTGGCCTAGCTTCAGGGCGGCCCCTCTCATCCGCGAGAGCTTGGTGACTAGCCTCTCCATGTTCCCAGAGCTGAATAGCACCGAGCCCTCACCACCACCACCAAAGCCCCTGCTGAACCCTTCAGTGATGGCTCCACCCAACATGCCAGCAGCAAGTCCGCCGTAGTTCCATAGTCGACCCAAACGGGTGGCCGGTACGCTAGACTCCCGAAGGACGTAAGCCGATTTGGTTGGTTCGTTGCCGAACATAGCTTCTGTTTCGGTTGGTGCCTCTGATGTCTCTGGTGGGGTCTGGGGTGCCTGGGGCTCTTTGGATAAGATCTCGTCGACCATCTGAGTGTGCTCCTTTTCAGCACTCTGGACAAGAGGCTCTGTTCCCTTTGATGACTCATCACTATCTACAACAGCATGTGTCACATCTTCATTCGTGGTTGGGCTTTGCTGTGTCGCCGTAGGCTCAGCAATAGGAGGCGATACCTGGATCTGCTCCTGATCGGGCTTTGCCTTTCCGTGACCAAAATCCTTGAACCAGCTGGGGATTGAAGGGGGGATATTGGGTCGCTTTGCTCGTAAGACATCTTTTTGTCCTTCCAATATTTGTGAGCCTCGACTTGTATGGAACACATTGAGATTTACTTCCGGAGGTGCATCTCCCTCACCAGCTGTGTTAGTGGATGCTGTTATCTCTGCTGAAACAGGCTGAGAAGCCTGAACCGAGTTGACGTTATCGCGCTTCTCAGCTTCATTGGCGCTTTTTCTAAGTTGCTCTAGAATTGCGCTCTGATCGGGCTTTATCACTGGCGGACGCTGTGTGATTGCTGCGTCGGTTGGTGAACTGTGCCGGAACAGGTTTTTGTATGCATCCGGTTGGTCTATATCTGGTAAGGGTTTATCCTCATTTTGATAGCTACCCAACGGAGCCTCTTCTGCGACAGGCTTTGGACTTTCAGATTTCAGCGTAGCTGATTCGACCTGAGAGGTGACATCATGTGGCGGCTCCTTACTGTCGGCTGCGTTATTTGCAGGCTCGACGGGCTCTGCTTGAGAAACCGGCTTATTTTGCTGTCTCTCTCTTATTGATCGGACAATGCTTGAAGTTTGACCATAACGATCGATTTGGCGAGCTCGAAGCTCTATATGCCTCGAAGCGACAGACCGGGATGCTTTGACAACAGCGGCCAAATCTATGACGATGTCCGCGAACCGCATAGGGACGGTTTTTGAGCAAGGCAAATGACTACCTCATAACCTCAAATCAACCCCGGCTTCAATCTTCCACCTTTTATTGATTATTATAATTTCGGCGTCTGGCTCATGGTTTAGGTTCGCTGGTATCTTTGAACGGAGCTTCGGGAGCTCGAAAAATTCAAGGTACCTAGGTACATGGTGTAAGCTAGAGCCACACTGTGGCTGGCTGGCTGGTAGCACGATGAGGTCATCCAACTCTCAGTGTCTTAAATCTCATCTCACTCTTTACAACACTCACGATGGTTCTATTCCTACACAAGAATCAATGCAGTGTTTCTTCTAAACATTGTAAGTATAAGTTTACTTATCTGAAAACTGTAAAATGTCAGATCTACTAGATCGACGTTGTAGATGTGAGACAGTAAGAATAGACTTCGTTTACCGTCGCATCGAAGGATCACTTGAATTTTATGAATTTTTGCTTTACTGATACATCTTGTATTCATACACACCTGCCTAATTCATACGTTGAAATTGAGGAATCTTGATGGCTGTCGCCGGAGCCTGTTTCACAAACAAACCCAGATGAATGATGGTTATAAACAACTATTCTTATCTCTGCCCGGGAGTCAATCCCTCCGAGTACCCCCTTTCGGGCCCGTTGGTCGATCAACACGAACAAAAATCTACAGGAATGCGCAGAAATCACATCAAGAATTAAAGATGGGAGACTTGAAGATGTTCATATTTTCCTAGCTAGACCATCTACACGCAGCAGCCATTACCGTTCCTCATACCGGCAGAGATCTAAACGGCCTCGCGCTTGTTGCCCCCTAACCCCCGTAGCCTTGTCTTGGTCATACAGTCATCGAGAAATACAGAAAGACTCCTCTCCGACACCTAGTACGGATTCCAGCTAGTTCACATCGGAAAGTGACAGCAACCGCTGGTCCTCTCCATTGTAAAACCACCTAAAAACTGATACAGATAAGGAGGCGACTCCCGTCTCTCTTGATAGACGCCTGTAATGCATGATACTGTATTCCTCCCAACCTCCTCGTTACGTACAAATAGAACAAAAGTGTAAGTCCGGTGTCTGTTTTGGTATCATATCAACCACAAACGCCCTTCAGGTTAGAAAAATTCGAAAGAAAGAAAAAAGGGTAAAAAATAAGTACAAGAGAACGACTAAGTTTGTCATGCCTTTGAAAAGCAGAAAACATAATCTTATGGAAAACCTAATGAAGGACTGAGCCTCTGCGGGGAGAGACGGTGGTGCTAGTGGTACATATAGATAACTCCTTTTGTCTATAACCTCATAATGCAGATAATGGCATGTTAGTACGTCTGATGGACCTTAAATCCAGCCAGACCCATTATCTGCAACGCTACTCGAGTTGCCGCGATTGCGCGATGGAGGTGGTGTTGGCGTCTTCTGTATCGGCGTAGTATTTGCTCTGCGAGGGACATTGAAACCGACACCTCTCGGGCTGGGAGTTTTTGATTTTGTGGGGCTATTCGGGTCATAGACCTTGGGACTTAAAGTGCAATTGCTCTTCTCATCATCGGACTTGATAGAGGACGGAGAAGGGCTCCTCTCTGTATCTCTAGAAGGGACGGGACTCAGTGGCGTTGAGTTGTTTGATCCTTTAAACATCGCGAGGGGGCTCGGGCGATAAGGATTCGGTAACGGAAGATTCTGAGGGTAATTCTCAGCGTATTCTCGCTCGATTTCCGTTGAGGCCTTGCCAGCCATTGGTCCTATGTCTGCAACATTTGAGATGCGTAATCCTATCTGGACTGTTGCAGATGAAGACATCGAGGAGTTTCGTCGATGACGAAAACTGCTTCGGATTGGGGGTGGTGGGAGTAAATTGTCATTCGTACTGCTGAATGGGAAGTTGAATGCGGCCATGTCTGGCTGGGGGTTCGGGTTGTATGTAGTGGATGGCAACAACGCGACAGAACTGGTTTTGTTTTGGTTTCTGCCGGGAAAGAGGGTGTAGGATGCTGATGGTTTTCGGCTATGTGTATTGGCTGTAGGGGTTGGAGGAACTAGGACAGGTTCCGGAGGTTGTGGGATATCAGCGGCATCAAAGACCGCATTAGACCTCAGAGGATTCACCATATCCCCGCGTTCGACGTCGACCTTCTCATCCACAAGATACTCCTGGCTCTCTGTTTTCGACAGGTACGACGGACCTGGTACGGGCTGGCGCAAGTGATCATTGAAGTCCATACCATTTGATCCTAGCATCTTTTGTTGCTTGCGCTCAAACTCGGCTAGCTCTTTCTTGGGGCTGATATTTCCTATGGTGTTAGATCGAAGGAACAAATGAAGACCACCATTTGTGAGCCCTGTAACGTTGGCGACGACAGTTGAGATCATGGATAGCGTCAGTCCCAAGTCGCCAGTTGAATCCATCGGAGTTAGGAAAGTCAAGTAGACAAAGAATGGTACAATCAGGGCCTACAGAAGGTTAGTATAGTTATTAGGGGTATATCGAGGGGAGTGCATACGTTAGTAACTATCGCCAAGGTAAGGTAATAGACCATTCTCGAGGTGCTGACCCGCTCATCCTCCTCGATTATCGAGTATCGGGTTAATTTCGTGAAGATGATGATGCTGCAAATCACCAAAACGACAATGACTATGACTAGAATTACGAAACCACCCTCTGCCCATCTTGCCACAAACCAGAAAAGCGAAGCGAAGCAGAACGTTGGAGGTCGAACAAAATAGCCGACCAAGCCAGTGGCCAATGTAAGAACTTTGACTATTGCAAGACATATCGCAACATTCCACTTGCTTCTCGGGGGGAACGGTCTGCTTTTGAGAGCTCGAAGGGTAACTTCTAATCCGAATACCAACTGAATATAAGGAACGATGAAGATTGCTAGTCGACATTAGCATATTACTTCCAGACGACGGTACCTTATTGGATGCTACATACCTGGCCATGTAAATTGGGATACCAAGGAGCAACCGGCAAGGAAAAAACCGTCCAGGCCGAAAGATTGAACGATAGCAAATATGATGCCTTGAACCATGATTCCTAGGGCTAGGATGAACGGAAACGTCTCGGGCCCGCTTCCTATACAGCGAAAAACATTGACTCTTCAAATAATTGTAAGTATCATACACACGAATTGCCTAAAGTGATAGAACGGCTTACTTTTCTTTGCCTGCCAACTTTGCTCGTTTCCTTGCCGTGTAGCAGTCATAGTAAATACCGGCAGCTGTTGCAAATGCCGATACTGCATTGAAGGCGGCGAGGATGATGGTCGAATTTCGTATCGATTTTGCGGCGAGAAATTTGAACTGATTGATAGTCCCATAGGTCGTATTGCTATCTGACGCGGCCTGAGAAAAACCACTTGAATAGCCTGAACTCGAATTCGTATGCCAACCATCGCCCACGTTGCTGAAGCCTGAGAAATTATCCATACCGTCCCACATCGCGAAGCCCAGGTTCGATCCGTATCAGGCGAGGGCTTTGGGCCTAAGAGTCGCCTGTCGTCGTGGTCAAGTCATCTAAGTAGGAACCTCTGCTAAAATTACGCTCGATAGTACGGGTTGATATTCGTTTGCGAAGAAATGAAGCACACGAAATACTGCAAAGAGAACATGGACATAACAAAGAGCCAGCTCAAAAAAATATTAGGAAAACAAATTCCTGAACCAGCAGATAGCAGGCAGGTCAAGCCTGAACGAATGGAAATGAAGAAACAAAGTTGGCCACGAGAAACAGCGTAGGCTGGTGAAGGAAAGAAACAAGCACCAAACCTCAAGTCTCCTCCAGAGGAGATGACAAAAGCAGAAGAATGCTTGAAAGGAATCGATAATAAGAGACGAGGACTCCCCCCCGAGCGAGCCTGAGCCTGGGGCTTCCCGCGCGGGCCATGCAGCTCCGGGTTCGAGCCAACGGCGTGTTCTGCAGGTTCCAGGGTGCCATCATCCTGCTAGTGCACACTTCCCAAATGGCCCGGACAGGGGTGGTAAAAAGCCTCACGATTGGCCAGAACCTACTGGTGATGGTGGTAATCCACATTGGTGAAGCTTCTACCAACCATGTCGACTCACCTGAAGTGAACAGTCCAAGTACAATTCGGACGATACTCTACGAACTAGTAGGGATCTGGGTACGTGCAAGATACCAGTTCGAGCTAAAGCTGAGAGGTTGGTATCAAGAAGGGGGACCGAGTGCGGCGAGAACCAAGACGATGCTGTCAGAGAGCATTGAGTAGTCGAGGTAGATGAGGCAAAGATGGAACATGTAGTGGTTTCGATTTCCCCTGTCGACTCGCTAAGTTATCGCAATAAGGTTGGGGCTCTAGCCGACTAAGCCGCATCGAGGAGGATTTAATCCTGATGGGGGCTAGTATGGAGTAGGGGTCAAACCTCCCGTCCATAGCCCTGACAATCCCCTGCTAATTCTTTTGACGACTTCTTTTCCACTTATCTGTTCGTTCATTGAAAAATTTGTCACGGTCCGTACCACTTTTACTTTCTAAATTGTCCACTATTAGTTGAGATTTCCACGTGTTTAATGTTTTATGCCAAGAACGCGCGGCTGGATTGTTTCTTTGCGCGCCGATGAGACTGTACTATGTATGATGACTTGTGCTCTGTTTATACACGTACGAGTCGCGACTAGTATGGTTAGTGTGTGGGTATTGGAACAACTCCTCGAGTGACAATTGATTCGAGACTCCGTCACAAATACTACCTATTCCAGGGTGCTCCTAGATTATGTACTAGACAGGCATGCAATATTCTTTGCATCTATGAACCGCCGAAAAGGATCACGACCATTTGTCTTTGCTGCTTTTGCTTGGCAAATTCCGTCATGCCGAAAATAGACGGCATATGTTTAAATCTTGGTGGTTGAAGAGTCTGCATTTACCCAGATCAATAGACGTTACCTTAGTGGTCGATCATGAAGGTGACATCAAGATCTAGCTTGAATTGTCATTCGTGCTTTTGTCATCACGTCCCCTACATCGTAGATTCTGAAGCGCCGTTCGTAAGAGATGGTGAGCTCGGACTACGGGGGGCGATGGGAACCCCTGGAGGGAATCGCTGCGGGTGTGATTCAATCAACAGCTGACGCGGGGCATTCTAATTTTGATTCTGCTGGTCTTCTTTCGGACGAACAGACATGAGTTGAAAATTCGACGAGAAAGAAACCTTCTAGATCTATTATTCAGTCGGTAAACGTAAGCTTGGCGGGATGAATTTGATTAGTTGGCGTCTCGCTGGCGTTCTTAGATAAGGGACGACTCGCACGACAAAATCCAATACTCGCTAGCTTCATCATCGAGAATGAAACATGTGTTCTTGTTTAGTTCCGTCGAAGCACTTTTTCGATATAGATTTGTAAGTAATAAGTAATGAGTATGGTGCGGATAGACCCAGCATCTGGTACGATGCTCTGAGTCTTGGCTTACGACATGGGTATTCTTGAACTGAGGGTTGACGTTGTGCAACTCGGAGATTTAGTATCGATCTTGGTGCTTTGCACAGGCTCCGGGACGATGGGACTCTGCTCGCAACTTCATCCCGCCTTGGTAGGTTTTGAGACTGCACACGGTTGGCAGGAACTATGTCGATCCGAAATGATGAGGACCATAGAAAGGTGTGGTTGCTAACCTCGTTGAGCAGTCTATGCACAATTATGCATTATCGAATCGCAAAGCAATACATAATCTAGATCTATCATCCCCGGATCAAAAGGCTTCCACGTGGTGCTAGACCTAGATTAGAGAATCGCTAGATTGAGCATCCTACAATTATGTACTTGGTTTCCGATCATTCAAGAACCTTAAGGCATTGAGTATTCATCCGTGTAGTAGAACTGTTGTTGGTGGAGCGGACAGGCGGATTTCCGTCAAGCAGTGCTACATAGAGCTAGTAGTATGGTATTACATAATACAGTATGAAATTTGCAAATGGGAAATAACACTGTATTAATAGCGGGTCTTCTAGCACTTACCTACCGAAATGCTTCTCCAACCCGAACAGACAACGCACTCTGCTTGTGACAACATTGGAGAGCCAGGCCGATTATCATCACCATCACACCTATGAGGCCCTTGGCTCGTATAACCGAGTTCTACATATCTTTAATCATTTATTCCTCATTCTAGACGTCGTATGCAGCATCATTGCTGTTGTATTGATGATAAAATCATCCATCCGCAACCATGCGACCGACACCGCCGATACGTTTTCGGTGCTGCACCTGAATACCGACCGCTCCATAGCAGATCCTTCTCTAGCGAACACGATTAGACCTATCATCAGGTTCATGAAGCTTGAGGCAGCTCTCTTTGCCCAACAAAATGTCAAGCAGTCATTCGAATCTAGGCTAGACTTTCCCCTCATCTGCCATTGTCCGTACAACTTATCGCCGAACCTGAACCCGCATCTCGTCTCTAGCGATATCTCGAGAATATAATGCTCGATACAAGGCTGTGTCTGTCTAGATGAAGAGGGGGTTTCCGTCTCCAACCTAGGCTTGTGTGGCAGGGTTTCCCTGGTCTATATGCGACACAAGCCATCACGGCCTTGCTCCTTGGCTGGCGTTTAGCAGGTCAAGAAGCATTCGCAACTTAAAGTCCACTCAGCTTAATTATATCCAGCCCTCTGCCAAACAGGGGATCAAATTCCCTTTATATCACCCCGACAAGATGTAGTCTTGCTACTCACCTGCATATTGAGAATGTGCCTCCTCAACGGCACCAGTTTCGTCGCCTTTTTAAATCTGCATATTGATGCTATTTCATTAAGCTCGCCCGGGAATGCCAAAAAATGCTTAACCTGGCTTCACTACTGCTTTCAAGGAGTACCAAATAGTTCCCTATTTTCTCGTCTATGGATTCTCTTGTCGAGGTCTACTGGTTTATGCAAACCTGCGCGGTGGATAGGCAGAAGAATAAGCTAGACCGCCACCAATCATGTTGATTCGTATGTGGCTTTGCACCTGCGTCTGAAGTACCAGGGAATGAGGACCCAGGAACTCGGCGATCCCACAGGATGGTTTCTTTAACGTCTCGCTGCTAGAGACCATTCGCTGAGGGTGGATTAACTCTACCAACGACCTGCCAGCGGCGAGCAAGCAGGCGACACCGAGCGACTCATAGTCTTCCCTAATCATCTACATTGCAGGGAAGGCGTTAAATCAAGTTTCGCCTTAGAGAAATCCACCAGCCCAGAATCAAAAGATATGCGAGTATCAAGAGACTAATACCCCAAATGAAATCTTTGGGTATACTACCACGGCCTGAATTAACAGGTAGGCTAGGTGGGAAGGTGAGGGTATGACTGCACTTGACGGGATTTTGGATGAATAGCAAAGGAGGCTGCGAAGTGATGGGTGGGGGAGATGCTTTTAATTGCACACATCATCGTAGATAGCATGCACGGATTGATTGTTGCTTAACTGGTCTGGCCACTTCATGCTAGACCAGTTAATACCTACCTACCTAGGCTTGGAGGTGTTGAGACATTTCCAGGCATTTGTTCGGCCTCGACCCGACAAGCCTCGAGAAGCCGATTTTCTCGAGTGTGCTGCGGTTCTGGCTGTTTTCGTCTTTTACCTTTCTGCCTGCCTACTTGCTTGCTCTCCACCATGATGCAAGCACTGCTTTATGCTGGGGCTCAATTACGATTGGACACAGCTTGGATAGATGCATACCTACATATCCTTCTTCTCCGCTACCTACATTTGGTGGTGGCGGTGGTAAGGGTAGACTGCACATCTCAGCGGATGAGGCGCTGTTCAGCAGGTGACAGGAGACGAGACGGGAGGTAATCGCGTTGGTTGGAGTACCTGGGTACTTCGCCGCAAGGCTCTCGCGGAAAGACGCCAGACTGGAGTTTTGCGACCCAGAAATTTTGCATCGGGAAAACGACTAAAGTACAAGACCCCGGCTCTTTTTTTTAACCTTTCACCCATCTTCCTACAGCAAAGACACGTCCCGGGGACCATTTTGCACCCTTTTATTAAACGTTGAAATTCATTACATATGTCAAGCGTCAACAATTAATATCGCAAAAACGGCCAATATCAGCTTTGCGGGGCAGACTGAGGTGGAAGAAGAAAAAGGATACTTCGCATTTGGTTGCAGTTGACATTCAATTATCGGCCACTTATCAACCATCAACCGGTTTCTCCATGAATGAGGCTGCTAAGGTGGCCTGACCCATGTCACTCGGCGCTATAATTTTACCGTTTTGTGGTGGGATACTACCATTGTTATAGCGGTCCGCAGGTACTCTACCACTGGCATTTAGCACTAACCACTGTACCTACAAGCGGTAGTGGGTTCAGGTGGTGCCAAAATGAACGATGCCGACATAGACCCAGCAATGCATCGAAGCAAGCCTGGTCCTTCATCACCAACTTCAGCTTCTACTTCAAACAACATTTTGGGTCCTCGGACTCATCCCCGAGATGCTGCGATGAAACACGATCAGAGCAACAGAAGCTACGAAAACGATGAACGCGACCGCGTTCGCGATCGTAGGGATCGAGATAGACCTAATCCGGACCGTCGAGTCTCTGCCACTCATTCGCATTCGAAACCCTCCGCGCTACGGTCGCCATCGCCCAATTCCCGACGCACAGAAGGTTACGGTGACAGGGCTAGGGATGCTCACGATGATGAATTTTCACAACAGGGCGAAAAAACTCACAGGTCCAATGTAGGTCGACGCGGACGATCGCAGGATCGGGGCAGAAACCTTGAAGATAACGGACTGCGCGACAATAAAGATCGCGCCATGCGAGATGGACACAGTGAGATATTTGACGGGGATAAACGTCTCGATGTTCCTACGTCTCCTAGACACGGCCCAAGAAATAACGAGCACGCGAGCCACGGTGGTAGAGGCCGATCTTTTTCTCCGGCGTCCAGAAAGCGGAGAAGGACTCGGAGCCCGTTGCCTTTTCCACCATCGCGTCCCAAGAAGTCTAGGCGTGAACGTGAACGAGATCGGCGACGTCGAGCCGAACGAGCAGAGAGGGATCAGCCAAAAAATACAATCCCGCCACCTCGTAGACGGTCTCGCTCGCCTCCTTATGATAATTCTCGTTCTCGACATGTCGACCGAGAAGATCTTTTTGATCCGCCTCAGCATCGCCACCGCGATCATTCACTGCCTCGTTCACTGCCTCGTGAGGATAGCCCTGGGCGGGAACCCCCTCCTCCCGCTCATCCACGCCAGGATTCCCAGGCTCGAGATCGAAGCCGTTCTCCGATATCGAGCTCTCGAAGATCATCCTTCTCACGTACACATTCACCTCACCTGGCCGCTCGACCACATCCTGGTTCATCGGAAGCTGGCTCGCGTTCGCGTTTGTCATCACCCGCGTTTGACCCGCCGCGGCCCGATTTCCCGCCTCGGTCCCCAAGAGAGCGTGGCCCTCGTCGCTCTCGCAAAAAGGGGAAGCATCGCGAAGACCCAAGATTTCCTCCAGGAGGCCAACTAGCATCTGGTGCCAATAGTATCGAGGTCAACTTATCCAGGCGATTAGAGAACCGGAACAATTCGGGTGCCCAGGGACCACCAACCCGTCCTGGAAATTCTCAATACAACGACCGGCGTCCTGCTCATTCCCCTTTACGCCCTACCTCGGCTTCGTCCTTTCACGGGTCACCAGCATCACAATCACCCTACGGTGGTAGAGGAGCATGGGCTAGTCAACGCCCGAATTCACCTCATAGGTATGATCCTTTTAATTCCCCCAAGGTCAACCCTCATTCTCATAATCTTTATAGTCAGTATCCTCAACCTCAAAGCGGCCATGGTCCGCCCACAGGTCCATCTGGCCACCACACTTCGGCTCAATCTCCACCCCACCCGCCTACTGGACCTTCATCCCAGTCATACTTACATGGTCGAAATTTTTCGAGAGGCGGTTTTCGAGGTAGCTCACATCCTCGGGGTGGTTATCGTAGTGTGACTGGCCCAAGTTCGCAACGGTCAGGGACTGGAAGAGGTGCTACTGATCAACCTGAGGAACACACGTCCCGCCATCACAGTCCACCACATATTCCTTCAAATCATTCTGATTTCTCCTCAATTCGGGAGGATGGTAGAGATGACGATAAAAGCCTTCGGTCGGAAGACTTGCCGTCGGAAAAGAATGCTGACGAACAGATGCCTCCGCCTCGACCTCCTCCCTCGGCTCCCACCGGTCCTGCGAGTTCGAAGTTCAGTTTTGCTTTTAAGGCAACGAACAAGACTCCGGTAGCGATCCCCAAACCAGAAATTTCACAAAAATTCAATACAGCACCCAAAAAAGAGCCACCTCCGTCCTTTGATGATCGAGATCGAGATCGGGCCCGCGAAAGAGATCGAGATAGAGACAGGGATAGATCTCGTGATCGAAATAGGGACCGCGAACGTGACCGAAATCGAAATCGTGAACGGGAGCGAGAGAGGGAAAGGGGACAAGAACGGAATCATGATCGTGATCGCGACTTACCCCGAGATACCCCAAGAGAACCTGCTTCCGCTAGAGCTAGATCAGATTACCATGCCAATAGGCCACCGCCTGAGCCACCTAGGACACGAAAAGTGAAGAGATTACAACGAAGACTTAAGCCCAAACCCGAGCTGGCAGCTGATCTCGCCGCTTCTGACTCGGTATTCTTTCGAAAGCCCGGGAATGAGTCTGTTGTTGGTTCGGGTACCTACGGCAAAGTCTTTAAGGGACTCCACGTATACACCAAGAAGCTTGTAGCTTTGAAGAAGATTCGCATGGAAGGAGAAAGAGATGGTTTCCCCGTTACTGCTGTGCGGGAGATCAAGCTTCTTCAATCCTTAAAGCATCCGAACGTCGTCAACTTACAAGAAGTAATGGTGGAGAAGAATGACTGCTTCATGGTTTTTGAATATCTATCTCACGACCTAACGGGTCTTCTCAATCACCCATCATACAAGCTCGATGCGGCGCAGAAAAAGCATCTCGCTTTACAGATATTCGAAGGTCTAGACTACCTACACAAACGAGGTGTGCTACACCGTGATATCAAGGCGGCCAATATCTTAGTCAGTAGTGACGGGGTCTTGAAGCTTGCAGACTTTGGTCTCGCTCGCTTCTACGCAAAACGCCACCAGTACGACTACACGAATCGTGTCATCACCATCTGGTACAGATCCCCGGAGTTGCTACTGGGTGAAACGCGTTACGATGCTGCTGTGGATATCTGGAGCGCGGCATGTGTTATGGTTGAAATCTTTACACGCCATGCTATCTTTCCTGGTGATGGTGGTGAGATCAATCAATTGGAGAAGATATATGCTATTATTGGCACACCGAACAGGAATGAGTGGCCTGGCCTCGTCGATATGCCCTGGTTTGAGCTACTAAGGCCTGGTTACCGTCGTCCCAATGTCTTCGCAGAAAAATACAAGGAGCGAGTACCGGAAGCTGCATTTGACCTCCTCTCCGCCATGTTTCAATATGACCCAGTTAAACGACCTTCTGCAGCAGAAGTCTTGGAACACCCTTACTTCACGACGGAGCAGCCGCCACCTAGGCAAGCAATTGAGTATGTACCATTTTTCTATCTGTTTGCAAACATACTAACTTTCCACAGACTCCGCGACCTCCAAGGCGACTGGCACGAGTTCGAATCAAAAGCGTTACGACGAGAAAAAGAGAAGCAGGATCGAGAAGCACGACGTGCAGCGGCAGCCGCTAAAGAGAGCAGCAATCGCGAGAAGGAGAAGAAAAGAGAGGCATCGGCACATGACTCTCAAAGAGATAGCAAACGTCTCCATGTAGATGGGAGACCTCCTGCATTAGGTCGGGTATCAAGTTCGGCAGCGGTGCAAGCTAGTGAGCCTATGGCAAGTCAGATGGTGATAGATTAAGAACTTCGGAAGAGAGTCCTTAGGCAATCGAAGTTTAAATATTTGTATATTCCTGGGGAACTGGCGTGCGCGTGCATCTAGACTAGAGTGCTGCAAAGAGGGAATGATGGACCATGGTGCTAAAGGCCTGGATGAACGAGGCGTTTTTGCACGTAGTCTGTTTTATAAAAAAGCTCTAATACTTGATGCGATTTTCAAAAGATATACAGTATGTATTCGGTGCTTAATGGTGTTGTTCGGAGGACATTTGGCAATGCCAAGCAGAGAGTCGATCGTGTTTTTGTTGATAGTTGTCATGTACCTAATGTTCTGGAAGCAGGTGAATGTCTATTTGATTTCTTGAGGCTCGTTGTCACTTCAAGTCGTAGGCCTTAGGTTTTTACCTGGTGTCCTATTGATGTCTAAAATAGTATCCTCTGCAAGCAGCAAAGTAGAGCCTATAAAAGTTATCATAAGGGTGAATTTCTTTCTCAAGTATCTTATGCATTGGTCTTCTCGTATCTAACTAACAACATGCCATGATGTAGTTACCTGACCAAAATTTCATGCAAATTTTCTCTATTAACCTGTCCATCTAACCCTATGCTAACACCCTATAAGAAACTTTCAGCTGCTTGATGCCAAACATTACCCCCCCTATTTCGCAACATCATCATGATCCGTACTAACAATCACATCCTCCCACTCCTTCAGCAGCTCATCCGTGCTATCAATCTTCCCCTTAATCGTATCCCTCGCATCGCGACCCAGCACCAACCTGACCGGAATCTCCCTCCCGTCCGCCACGCCCGTCCGCGTGAGCACATCCACAATCACACTTGCCGCTTTCACCACATCGCCAGGCTGCTTGTTATCCAGCACCGTCATGGCATCCTTAAACTCCGCGACCGGCGTGCCGCGGTACTCCTCCGCGAGCGGGCTGCTAGCGGCCAGCCAGTTCGCGCCGCCGCTGTTCAGAAACCCGGTCCGGAAGAAGCCCGGCTCGATGATGACGGCCGAGATGCCGAACCCGCTGACTTCTTTGTGTAGTGTTTCGGTGAACCCCGTCATGGCGAATTTCGTGGACACGTAGTACCCGCAGGCCGCGGTGCCCGCCCAGCTCGACAGGCTCCCGAAGTTGGCGATGACGCCGCGACCTAAGGGACGCATGTGGTGCAGCATGTTCCGTGTTATGTTTATCACGCCTAGCACGTTGGTGTTGAATTGGTCGAATATTTCTTTGGGTCTTTGGGGGAGGGTGTTAGTGGTTGAGTGCCTAGTTCAGGGGGCGCGGGTCGGGTCGGAGGATAGGTGTATGGTCTACGACTTACGAGGCTTCTTCGATGGCGGCTTGCAGCACGTAGCCCGCGGCGTTTACGCAGTGCGTTATCTTGCCATACGTATCGATCGCTTTTTGCATTGCGGCCTGGATGGTCTTGTCGTCGGCCGTCACGTCGAGGGCCAGGACCAGAGCGCCGGCTGCTTCGAGGTCGGCCATCTTGGCGAGATTGCGGGAGCCCGCGACTACCTTGTCGCCTCGATGTAAGGCTTCGAGGGCGATGGCTTTGCCGAAGCCGCTGCTGGCTCCTACGATGAACCATACGTTGTCGGTCAGAGCTGGGCTGGTAATCATTTTGAACTTCTTTTGTAGGGAAAAGTTGGATGTGATGTTTTGGTTGAATACCCCACGAGTGGTATATGTATATACGTCAGTTTCCAATTGTATTGATGGTAAGAATGGAATGTTTCAGCTACTATATAGTAAAAGCAGGAAGGTCGGCGATCCTGTGGATGACTTGCACGGCCTTCTTATACTCAACACCATCATGAAGGTCATCCAGCATCTTACTCGGCTTTTCAGCTTATCTAATAGAATATCATTGTAAACCCCATGTTAAAGCCGCGCGTTTATTCAGGCTGAAGGGTCCAGCTTCCCTCCTGGGCGGGCGTGCGGGCGGCGTTACCACCACGCATATCGGTGACGGCGGGGCTAACATTTCCAGCGTCACCGACGGCAGGCAAGTCGTTGGAATTGGGGTGGAGCTGTCTCGTACGGCATGAAACCCCGATATGCATCCGAGGTTATGCGCAGCGTACCTAAGCCAACCCCCCGGAGTTGTCGGAGCACGGTCTTAACGGGAAATGTCTAAGTGCTGCGCTTACAGCAGCCTGTAAGCGTTGTCTGGCCTTGTGGCCACTACACTTACTCCTATGCATGTAACAGAGACGTATTCATTTAATGAAGTTTTAGGCAACCACTAAATGCCCTATAAGTTTAGTGAGATAAGTGCGTTATTAGGCCCTGAAATTATAGTGACCTTAGTGCACCACTAAATCCAGTAAAATCAAAGCGCTATAAGCGCTATAATTACAGCGCTTATAGCGCATTACTAAATTTAAGATTTTTATAGTGGAAGTGCCTTAAATTTATAACACTTACCCTAACCCTAACCCTGGATCATTTCATTACACAAAGGTTAAGAGGGTTAGGGTTAGCGCTATAATTATAAGGCACTTAGCGGTTGAAATTTAGTGATACGCTAAGTGCGTTGGAATTATAGTGCTTGTAGCGCCTTAATCCCACTAAATTTATAGGGAGCCTAATGGTGCACTAAGCTCGCTATAATTATAGGGATTGATAGCGCGCTTATCTCACTAAATTTACAGGGGCTTTAGTGGTTGGAAAAACCTTCATTAAATGAATACGTCTCTGTTACATGCATAGGAGTAAGTGTAGTGGCCACAAGGCCAGACAACGCTTATCGTCCGCCGTCGCGGTTGCGGCAGCAGCATCGGCGTTTTGTCCTCATCACCGAAAACATCAAAATATGACGTTTAAACAAGAGATAGCTAGCTAGCTTTGCGGGTGAGATTTGACCCGAGCCGGTTGGAAAGCTATACTATCAGGTATTTGTAATATGTTTATTAAAAATTTGGTGCAATCTTCCGTTAGAAATATTGACTACCAAAATGTTGAGGGTTTCTACGACTAGCAGAGCGAGATTCGCTCTTCGAGAAAGCTAGGTGCCTGTTTATTCAGGGGAGTATGCAGAAGGAGATGCAGGCAGGTTCGGGCTGGGTTCATTGGACTAAGCGAACAGAAAGTATGGTAGAACTTACATAAGACATAGACCCGTGTTCTACTCTTTCATTGTCCAGTCAAATGCGAAGGGAGGAACAATTGGTAACCGCTTGGGTAAAAGTTCTAATCGAGTGTTATTCGTCAGGCTGTTAGATACCCCCCCCCCCCCCCCGAAATCAATCATCATCACATTGAATTTATACTATAGTCATCGTCGTCTCCTCGCCAGTATCATACCAGTCCTTAGGCACATTGGTGATGCTACCTACTCTTTCCATGCATCCAGGATGCTTAGGCGACATGCCTAATATCAAGCCCACGTGGTTATACCTTATCCAATGACATCTTGCGACGCAAAAGAAGATCGCCGTCGTCTCCATCGCATTCCCAGACGTCGTAAGTCGCGATCGCAGGGCCACAGTAGCCGTTTCTGACGCTTGTCCTGGTACTTGTCCAGCCACCAGCGCGCCATCGGTTCGGAAGTGCTGCTTCTTGCTGTAGGTGCCATCTTCCTTTTTGTAGAAGACCCAATGTTCGTTCTTGTGGTAGTCGGCGGAAAGACGGCAGATCTTGACGCGACCCCGGAGAGTGATCGTGCCTCCCGACACTTGGCCGTAGGGATTGGCACCGACGACGTTGGTCTGGGCGTCTACTACGGTCGCGAGGAGCTGTGGAGACTGCAGTGGGTTCCAGACCACGCCCCAGTTCATCGAGGCCCACGACCAGGTCGGCGCGTTTTCCTCGTGCTCCTTCGTCATCAGGGGGACGTGCGCTCGACCCTGCATGACTTGCCACAGCAGATCTAAAAGTAGAGATTCGCTCCAGAGCCCAGCGAGATATTTGCTCGTCTTGACTTGCGGCATGATAGTCGCAGCGCCTGCTATTGCTGGGAGCTTGTCAGTTGTGAAGGTCAACTGGCGCGAAGTGTACGATTTCACTATCATATGCCACTGCTCCAGAGGCGGGACTTCGCCTAGGGTTCCAGGGATCGTGCTCGGATATGGAGGAAGCTGATCCTCGCTCTTTCGATGTGTCTTGCATTCGTAGATGATGGCACCCGGGGCGAAGTTGAGGATTCGTGGTGCAAGGAAGGACTCTTGGAAGCACCACCCCCGCGCGTATAAAGGTCCAACTTTCTTTAGTGTGGCCCATGAACTTGTGAAAGGTGGTTCGAGCAGGCCTTGATCAAGAGGTGCGGCTAGCAGATGCCTTTGTCGAACCATGATTGGTATGTTGACCCCTGGCGATGCAGAAAAGTTGAAACGCTTTGGGAACCATTCCTCTTCTCGGGGTCGCAGGTATGGTGTACTAGGATTAGGTGAAGATGCACCACTGATGACGATGAATGCACGACTGTACACCGAGCCCATGCGCGCTGCTTCTTTTTCCCAATCCGTCTTGTCGTCTTGGATGATGCATAGCGAGTCGATCCATATGTATGTCAATCCAAGCTCTTGCGTTACGGTAACTGCATCTTGGAAAGTTGCTGGTAGTTCCGCGTAATTGATGCGGTGTTTCAGGCTTTCAAGAGTTGCTTTCGTTAGGGATAGAGGCTTACCACCACCCCAGCAGTGACTAAGAGCCGCCCATGAAATATTATGTCCTGATAAATTGACATCGCATAGTCTGAGTGCATCTTTGCTGTCACCTACATGAATAAGTCTCGTTGGTACGAAGTCGTTAGGCTGTATAGCACACAGCGGGTGTTCCCGACGGCACTCGGCAATGCTTTCCTTCATAAACCTCGTGCATTCTTCTGACCTGACATCCACTGCTCGCGTACCTACAGGACCCATCGTAGGCGCCCCGGGAATAGGAACCGAAGGCATAGGATCCATGTAGAGTTCTAAGTCGACCCTCGGATTCTGGAACCACTTGTCATAAGTGAAATTCCAGCAATTCACTATCAAAGGTGCACCCTCCCGAATCATAAGTCCAACTTGTATTGGCATCTCATTCTTGGTCTCCGTGATCCAGCTCATCCACTCGTCGATGAAGTAGGCATCGAATATCTCACACAGGAGTCGACAGTATCTGCAGTCATTTTTAGGAAGATTCGTTTGGGGATCGATCTCGCGACTTTCCAGGATTTTCTTCGTCGAGACCTTTTCTAGCATTAGAGTTGGGACGGAACCGAGATCCTTTTTTCGGGTAGTTAGCTCAGGATCGTGCAGTTGATACCAAGCTGCGCTGGGTCGACCAAAGGCATCTTCGTGCCCGTATGGTTGGAGGTTATTGCAGACAAGACAGACACCATTCCTACCCCCTTTGACCCGTCGCGAGATAGCAGTACCAGCCCATACTGCGGTGTCGGCTGCTAGACGAACGCCTTTAGCTAAATCTTTAGCTGAGCTGAAAAGACCGCTTGGCATAATGGAGGTTAATTTGTCTAGTTTAGAAGACTATCCTGTGCGCTGCAAACGAAATTAACCTAGGCGGTGGACCGTAAAGACATTAAAGCATAACCTTTGACTTAGCCACTAAAATGAAACTCGGTAGGATAGCTGGTTCTAGGTTGAGTTGTTTCGTATGCCTCGGATACGATGGATATATACCTACATCGTTGCCAAGTCTCAGCCGCACCACACTATTCCGACAGTGTGAGTTCATACCTCACATGATTAGTGCGTGGTAGCATAGCCCGGTAGCAACTTCGTAATTCGGGAAATTGATTGTATGCTATAGTCAGTTTCATTGTGCACCATATGCCGTAGTTGCCGCACTTAATATGTAATGACATGGTTACCTACATAGTGTACAGTATATACGATGTTCTATGTCCGAGTCGCTGGTTATGGCCGAGAGAGAAAGAGAGAGCTGTAGGATTCAGGTCAAATGCGATATCGTATTAGACTCATAGCTAATTGAAGGAAAGGCTGGGAAGCCCTTGGATGTTGAGATCATGCGAGTGTACGAGTCAACACGCAAAGTCCATCACAGAGAGTTAACCATACTTAAAATAGGGTAAAGTTTTGTCATCGAAAAGAGACGGACTGGAAGAAATTAAAAAAATTGAAGACAAATACCTAAAGGATTCCCGAAGTTAACTCATATTATTGGCTTCAACGGTATATATAGTGCAGAGTGCATGAGAACCAAGGGAAAAATTGACCTCGCAAATCCATATCGATTATCTTCTAGGAAAACCTGTCATCAGAACTGAAAGAGAGAAATATTATTGAAATGGGCCTCGTCTTGATGGTTCATTTGTACAAGATTTGAATGGCGGGTGGTCTTGCACCCAACAGCCAGATTAGGTGACCTATCAGACACCGAACCACGATAATATGCCCGTTACTCACCTATGTAGAAGTAAAAGGTGCGGAATATATGGAGCCAATCACAACATAGCCAGCAATCGTTTTGGGGACATATCCCTTCCCCTATCATATCGAGCAAATTATCCGGACATTCTTAATCTGCGGCAGTTCCTCTCGCGAACCGCTTTCTAACTTATGCATGAGCCCACACACCATGCCACTGACCTGACCGGCTCGAGTGTGGGATCGGAGGGCTTGGCTGTCCCCTGGGGCTTAATATTTCAATGTGAGATAAAGAGGCCTCGATATACAATCTGTAAACTGTACCGCTGGTCGATATATTTTCGATTTCCTGGGCGAAATCCCTAATCCTAGGATCTGGTATTCTTTTGCACTTCAAGCCAACCGAGATAACTGCGGAAAATAAGAGCAGAAAAAAAGATGCAGTGGCATTCTCTTGCGGCCCTGGCGGCACTCTTAACGGTGCATGATGTAGCCTTCGCGCAGCAGATGATGAGATTTTCATGCTCAAAATTGACAATCGAGCGTCTGGACCCGCTGGTCTCGCCGGGGATGGAGCCATCGCCACATATGCACCAGATCGGGGGTGGTAACTCATTTAGGGCGGAGATGACGCCGGGTGAACACGACCCGGTCACGGAGTCGACGTGCACATCGTGTTCCTTCGCTGAGGACTTTTCGAACTATTGGACCGCCAACTTATTCTTTAAAGCCCGCAATGGGACTTTAAAGCGCGTACCGCAGTTGGTGAACATGGGCCTTAAGGCGGATGGTGGCTTGACGGTGTACTACATTCCTCCATATGACGGAAAGACTAATGTCACGGCCTTCAAGCCGGTAAGATTCCAAAAACATATTTCTAGCGCCAAACTACTCGCTAATATGTCGATTTTGTGTAGGGCTTCCGTATGCTTGTCGGAGATTCGATGTTACGAACAGCAGAGGGCCAGCAGCGACAACTGTGCCATCGATGCTTCAACACAATCAATCAGGTGCCATTCGGGGGCGCGCCTTGCACGGGCGAAGACACGGCGGCACTTCCTCTTAAAATGTGCGGTGGTGGAATCCGAACGACGATTACCTTCCCGACCTGTTGGGACGGGGTCAACGTCGATTCAGCTGACCACAGAAGCCATGTGTCGTATCCTTCGTCTGGAACGTTTGAGGATGTTGGCCCGTGTCCAGATAGTCATCCCGTTCGTCTGCCACAGCTGATGTACGAAGTTATCTGGGACACACGATACTTTAACGACCTTGATCTGTGGCCTGAGGATAACTCTCAACAGCCATTCGTGTATAGTATGGGTGATGGGTATGCTCTTCACGTCTGGGATTATTTAAAACGGCGTTTTGGCTAACAAGCCCCTAGAACTGGTTATGGCCAGCATGGTGACTATATCTTTGGTTGGAAGGGGGACGCGTTACAGCGAGCGCTGGATGCTAGATGCAGCAGTGATCGCTGCTCGGAACTCAAGTCGCAGACTTCGGAGGAAGCGATGCGGTGCACGTTGAACCAGACCGTTCCTGAGGAGTATGACGGATGTAAGTGAACCAGACTGTCTAGCCCCCAATTCGTCTAATAATATCCGAATTCGGTTTGATGGAACATCGATATGCTGATACGTTGTTTAGGGCTCTCCCAGCTTCCCGGTAACTGGACTATTACATATAACTAGGCAGGTAGACTGGAAGAATAGGATCGATCTGAGGGTAGGTTTCTCTGCCGGTACTCCAAATAGATATCAACATGTCCCCATCGAAGTGCATAAAATTGTGTTCCCTGATGTTGGCTCTCTTCAGAGTTAGGAATAGGCGTTAGTAAGGCGTCAGTGGCACGTCGTGAACTATCTTGGTGGCGTAATGGATGAGTTCGTTTTCGACAACGGAATGCTGTAAATATGTCCGCTATACAGCATTCCATGTCCAGCGACGTGCTAGGTAATGACATCCGTGATCTGGTGTTCGTAGCTTCAAGTTGTATAGAGGAAGCTAAATCCGGGAATTTCGTCATTGCATGTGGATACCCGTTCCCCATATTTAGATCTGGGTAAAATGGTAACATCTCCACTTCAGAGCGCTGATGGAGATAGAAATGTGGCAATGTGGCTAGTGAAATAAGGCGCGTGCTTGATAAATTACCTACGCTGCTACGGTACTAAGGTAGCTGCAGGGGGGGTTGTTCGATGTTGGAGCTTTGCAGCTTCACGTTTTCAGCTGTGAATCTTAATTCCTTCCCATCCATCTTAATCAACTTCAAACCTAACTCACGTCTGATTTTCATCTCTCCATATATCACTTCACCTTAACTTCTACATAGTTGAAACAGTCAAGCCGTTTAATATTTGAGTCTATATCCATCGCCCCGTAACGACGCGTTCTATACAAATGCGACGACTTCGATTCCTCCATCTTCATTCGTGAAAGAAGTGCCACTTAACGCGACCGCGATTCGATAGAACTATGCACGCAACATGGGCACTCCAATTCCCTCAGATCTGCAGCAGCAGCTCGTAACAGCAAACAACACTGCCATTGCAGACCTAGGTCCTGAGATTTCTGAACCAACATCTCGTACTGTTCGTGGTGTCGTTACTATCACCTGGCCTTACAGCTCCGTTAAGGGCACATTCGCATTCATCCTCGCCGAACCCGACTACCGTCTTCGCCTAAACAAAGGTCAAGCTCGTATCAACCTAAGCGGCCCATCTGCTAAGGCTGCTGCCGAGAGTGAATTGAGTGGTGGCGATGAGGTCCTCATAAGTTTGGACGGAGCTGAGTGGGAGCCTGAAGAAACTAATAGACGCCAGAGCTTGCTGGCCACCAGCATTGATTGGCAATTGAAGTTTTCAAATAAACTTTTACTACAGGTAATTTTCTCTATGGTCTATTATTACCTTGCTAATTCCTTCTAGGTCACTCTCGCTGAGACTAGGGACACGAAACTCGTTGCTGTCGACCAGCGCACCCCATTGATAGAACCCCAACCTCAAGCTACAACACCACCGGCCGAGACGAGCTACGTTGACGATATCCCTACCCCGAGGTTAGAAGCATTTACACCACCTAGCAAAACGCAACTCGCAAAGATTAAAGATGGTGAATTCGAGTCGCCAGCATTCATTAAAAGAGCCCGGGTATCTTATGGCTCTCTGTTTGAAGATGGCTATGATATATTCGAGGATGACGGTGGCGTCGTTGGGAAAGGACGCAAAAGGACAAGGTTCGGTCGTGAGAGCGGCGCATGGAAATTTAGCAGCCAGTCTCCCAGCCCCGAGCCCGCCTCACTCCAGATTCCAACCAGTTCGCCACCGAGACCCGAAATGACCGATGAAGGATGTCAAACTACCGAGATCGACTTCCCTATGGCTATGTCTGCACAGTCAGGCGAAAATTTCCAGGAGTCGCAGCCAAACCAGAAATCAATACCCGAAGAACATGTGACCCGTCCTGGGCAGGGAATGGTAGATCAAGGTGTCCAAGGGGATTTCCACAATGACTGGTCGACAGCGACACATACCCCGCCTCAATCTTTCGACTCCATCGCCAGGTTTCCCGATGATGGCTCCGAATTGCATGTATTACAACCCCACGACCAGTTCAATGCTATCACCAACGACTCGCAACGAGGCTGGGAGCCTATGCCGGTTGATCTTGGACCTGAGAATTACTCACATAATATTGGACCACCACCCGATGCGTTTCATGAGTATACTGGAGAGAGCGCCCCAGCGCCGGAATCCCATCTCATGAGTAATGCTTCACACTCGCCAAGCGGGCCTAACAATCTTCCCATTGAGCATGTTGAACATGGCCTCGAGCACGACGTACCAACTGATGAGCAAGAGTATCCAATGCATGATATCCCCGAGACTACTGCTTATCCACCCCTAGACCTTGAGGAAGCACAAACTACACCATACCCCCAACGTGCAAATCTTGATTACCCTTCGTCGTTTCTCGACAACAGCAATGTTTTCCCCCAGGAAAACATGGATGTTGACAGGCGCACATTCGGTGCAGATGTACCTGCAGCGGCAGATGCAGCATCTTCCCTATGGACTACAATTAACAATGCTCCCCAGGCGACTTCAATGTCCCACACCAGCCGGTCACCTAGCGCGGAAGGTGTTTCACCTGATGCCGCAGTTGTGATCAACGAGAGTGATTCGGACGATGATCCGCCACCTCCGGCAGCTGTGGAGGACATAGTTACGGAAGGTCATGGCGACGACCTCGACATGTATGACGCTGAAGATGAAGTAGACGCCGGGTTTTCAGATGACGATGAACCTGAATATGATGCCGATGAGATGGGTGGTGATTATGACACAAGGGTCTATGAGGCGCCGGACGACGATGAGGATGACAGCCATGATGAAGACCTACGGTCACATGAGCTGGAGCCGGAGTTTGACGATGGTGGAAGCTGGGGGGGAGAAGAGGAAGAAGAAGAGAACATCGACGAGTATGAGAGCGAATATGAAATGGATGATGAGCAGCCCTCGCGTCCGCCTCGACCTCCTATACAATCTACCCCCCAAGTTATTGATCTAATATCATCTTCAGAGGATGAGAGCGATAACGATGAAGCCCCGCCATCTCCACCACCATCACACAGCCAACAATCAGTAGCGCCGCAAAACATGCCGAGCATAACATCCGATCGAAGCGCCGAGAATGAAAGTGAAGGGGATAAAGAGGAAGAGGACGAAGAAGACGGTGAAGCCGAAGAGGACGAGGACGAGGATGAAAGCGAAGAGGATGAAAAGCAAAATGACGCCGAATCGAACCACTTATCTGATACATCGGATTCTGAATTATCGACCAACGAGGCGAAAATTGCCCACCGGGCTTTGGAGGCGCAAAAAATAATGGCAGGTAGTCCTGGAGATGAGGAAATCCCAGTGGCTACCGAATTAGATCCTCAACCCGAACCTACTACACCCAGAAGCTTTCACACCAATGATTTGTCCATAAAACAGGAACGGTCAGATTTGCCTTTGTCGCAGCCGAGTGAAGCAGACTATATTACACAGAAAGAGGCAGATAATGGCAACACTATGGAGGATGTTGAAATGGAAGAGGTGGATGCTGCCAACCCCCAGTCTGCAGCTGAGGGTCTAGAGATTCTAAGCCGAGTGGTCGACAACGAATCAAAGGTTAATGACAGGGCCGTGTCATTGGAGAAGTCGCAGGGTGAAGTCGCTGCAGCCCTGATCCCCGAAGGAACTAGCGAGCCTCTGACAGATCATGCCCAGTGGCCCGAGGAAAAGGTCGGGCAAGAATCCCAGGATGTGGAAGATGATGAGTCAGTCGACATGGTATCTACTATGCCTGATGCTGCTCTGAGCCTACAACCTGTGGAATCAGATGAGAGTAACCAAGTTGAATCGGCAATTCCATTGTCTCCGCAAACGCACTCGATAATCACGCACCCTGCTGATGAGGAGATAACCAATGCCATTTCACAAGAAACTATATTTGGCACGGAAACCTTGAAACCAGCTGACCAACTCCCGACACCTAGAGACACTCAATTAATGGGGCACACCGCAACCATAAGTCCAGTAGCAGCGATTGAGATGGAGCTCGACGAGCCTGATCAGGCTAGTGATTCTCCGGAGCCCATTGAGACTATTGCGCACGAGGTTTCAACTGTAACCGACCAGCTAGCGGATGTAAAGCAATCATCGACATTGATTAAAGACACTGCTATAACTGAAATCCAGGAGCTGTCTGTTGAATCTAATGCCTTTTCAGAACAGCAGATTCCTGAACAAAATCCCACGGACCTCGCTGAACCTGTCGAACTACCCGTGTCACCAACTCTGAGTTTCCAGACTCAAGTTGATGCTGATGACCTGGTACAGTCAAGCCCCATAAAGTCTACGCCCCGGGCAATGATCAAGACTGTAATCGGAGAGCAAACCTTTTCGGATACCGAGGTTGATGTATCTGGTGTGAGCTTGTCTTTCGTATCACAAATGGAGGTGGATGATGAATTACAGGCTAGTATCCTGGAGTATTCTCAGGATTTCGATGACGAAGCAAGGTCGGAGACGACAGAGAAACCAGAAATGATCGATCGACCAGAAAGTCGCGACGATGAAGATGATCTTAGTCAAGGAGAGGATGAAGCTGAAACAGACCACGAATCCCAGCATCTGGCTTCAAGGGGTCCTTCTCCTGAACTTGGAACTGACATACAACATGGAGATGAAACCGACCAGGCCTCGTCGATAATATCGCAAGCTGATTCCGATTCTCTTGAGCAAGTGTCGCAAATAGACCCTAGTGTACTGCTTGCGCGAGCTGCAAATACCTCACAGCATGAGGCTAGACATCATGATATGTCAAATGACTTCTCTATTGTTGAGAAGAGTATAATTGCTGATAGAGGGAGCCCTTCATCCGATGTAGAGGATCCAGGCGTCCAGCTAGCCAGAGCCTCTATAAACAAGCCTCGTCAAGCAGAAGAGGAGAGCAACTCGATGACAGCAGCTAAATTAGAACTAGTGCGTTATCTCCGGGACGAACTACACGACTGCACCCCTCTTAAGATCTTACGGCAACATCGTGACAAGAAGTTGGACGTGATTGCTGTCGCTATGATGAAACCAGCGGACCCACAAAGAGCTAAGGGCGGTCCACGAGAATACATGATGTCGTTCACCATCACAGACCACTCGATCAGCCCCTTTTCGGTCGTGGAGGTACAATTATATCGGCCACATAAAGAGACATTACCAATTGTCAAGGCCGGCGATGTGGTACTTCTTCGCAATTTCACCGTCGTCTCGTTACCGAAGAAGGAATTTGGTCTACGCACAAATGACGAGTCGAGCTGGGCCGTTTTTGACCGCGAAGACGAGCCGGCCCAGATTAAGGGCCCGCCGGTTGAGTACAGCGACAAGGAAATCGACTATGTGGCACGCATGCGGACGTGGTTCGGTCTGCTAGACGAGAAGGCCAGGACGAGGCTCAGGCGGGCTAATGATAAGATCATTGACGCGGGCAAGTCCAAGTAGCAATGCCTACCTACTCGCCTAGGTAATTCTAATCCGCATCTCCATAGAAGTCAATCTACTTCTATATAATTTCTACATGCCAATACTATTACTTCGCAGCTACTGGCGTTTGTGTATTCCTAGACTTCCGCTAGTTTGTACGATACAGCGTGGTATTTAAGAAGGGAAAAGGCAAAACATACCCTGTTGGGGAGGAGTTTACGGGAATTATTTGCTCTGAGCTGGCGGGTTATATGACATTAATAAGATATTTCTACATCACCCTAGTGTTGAGCGGGCTGACGTTGTAGCTACCTACTGCTACTACCCAAGGAATTAATAGTACTTGCAGGCAGTCGGTACGTCTTCGACTCAACGACATAGACTTGGGTTTTGATTACGATACTTCTTAATTAAGGCTATTCCCATCTACTTGTATCCTCAATAACCTACTCGCTTGGGTGCTTATTCCCCTTCTATAGTCACACAGGTGACGCAGATAGGCGGCCAGTGGCAGCGGCTTCAAACGAATTCAAGAACTGTGATTAGTCGCTTTCATTGAAGTGGTCAAGCCAGCTCTATGTGAGCTGCTCAACCCGTACGGACCCTTTCCCGGGATATTTTCCCTCCCGTGCATGCACGTATCCGTTCTTCCTTGACCGGGGGTGCCAAAGGCCTGTGCATTACTCTTTGCCCGGGTAGCCTGCGCCTTGGGGCCTTTCACCGATATTTCATGAAGTCACATTCTTTTCTCTATCCTTAGCTTTAAAGCTATCTTCATCCCAATATACTTGGGATGCGAACTCTTTAGATTACACCTTTACTTGAAAGTATCGATCTATCAAGACAGACGCAAGCTACCATGTCGGCCGGGATTACTGACGCGGAGGACGAGTCCTACGATGAGGACCGATTCGAAGAAGAGCCCGGCGCGACAATCATATCGTTCGGTAAATTCGAAGGGATGCGCTTAGACGAGATCAAAACTACCGACCGATTGAACTATCTTCGATTTGCTCGAGGCTCGACTTCTCCTAATGTAAGTGCATTTTAGTCGCTATCAAACGAGAGCTCGAGGGAGCTGACCAACTTGATTTGACAGATGGCTGCCTTCGTGGAACTTAACGAGAGATGGATGAATTGGCTAGACGAAGATCAAAATAAAAGTCCATTATCTACTATTGTCTGGTTTGGAAAGTACCAAGGTCACGATGTACGACTCCTCTACTCCAGAGAAAGATTATGGGCCTGGTACACTAGTACCGACTGCTACTGGGCGCCGGAGCTCAGGGACATCGGAAGACGGTATCTTGTCTGGAGGAAACGCCATCCCCGGCGACGTACCTTTCGCAGAACACCATCAAAACACCAAAACCGAGTCGGCCAGAAGCTTGGCCCGTGGAACGACGGAGCGGCGTCGGATAATGACGAGGATTACGACACAGATGGCGGGTTTGTGGAAATGGATGGCAACGAGACTGGAGAGGACGAAGACTGCGATGAACTTGAAGAGGAACCCACGGATGACGAGGAGAGCGAAGTGTACGACGATGGCGAGGAGGCATCTACGGATTCCGAAGACGTGACTATGCTCGATGCCCCCGAAAGCCCCAATACTTCTACACCTAATGACGCTACGGCTACAAACGACGACTCGGATGATTCACTCCCCTCCGTGAACGAGCTCATAGCCCGAGCCCGAACCACACCGCGGTCTCAGAAAACACCCCGAGCACGCGCTGGACCGACTACCAATAACACACCCATCCAGCCTCGGGAATGCGCTAATATCTCGGACAGCGACGACGAGCCACTCACAACCCCTTTTCGCAAGAATAGTAGCCAGAGATACAGCCTTCGAAGCCCGTCGAAGAACAATTCATTCCTTACGCCCATCAAGCAGCCAATACTCCGATCCAGCCCTATGAAGAGCCAACGCTCGTCCTACACCGTGATATCGTCAGACGATTCTGATGATGGAGACCAGCTAATTGGCAAATCTCCTACCAAGAAGCACCGAGCGGATACTTCCAACACGGCACCTGTCGACTCAGATGACGAGCCATTGGCCCCGAAGATACGTGCCTTGATGCAGACGAACAGTTACCCCTAAATTTGCTGCGACATTGGTAAAGACATAATGGTGCCTCTGGTTTAAGGGTCTAGCATCTACGGTGATAGAGAGGGAAGTAGGGCGAGGCATCTTGTATTATGTTAGGATTACTAGAAGATATTCAGCACACTCGTGCTATTACGATCCATTATGGATAATGTTAATGATAGATTTTCAACTACTATTTGGTCTTGATTGAGCCGGCGCCGCTGTAGTTGTGGACACTTGAGGCTTTGATCGCTCCCAGTGCCTAGGACAAGGAACCCAATGTGATCAGTATGCTGTCCTTTCGCTGAATCACACAAACCCTAGTTTTTACCGGGAAACTATTTCTAGAATGAAGCAATTCCTATCTTCCTGTTTGTGTTTGGGTGGCTATTCCCCTGTTATACAATTCTATTACCTACCCCAACCCATTTGTTCCCCCGGTTATCAAACGCAGGACCTCACATATGTGGCGTAGATAGGCGGCCACACTTCAGACGAATATAAGGGCCGTGATTAGTCGATTCCTCTGGTAGTCAAGCCAATTGTCTGCGCCGTCGACGGGATAAGCGAATAGAGGGCCACTATCCCGGGATATTTTTCTTTTACATGCAAGTATCCGTTCTTCAACCACTACAGCTGCAAAGGCCTGTGCACGCCTTACCTTTTGCCCTTTCCTTCGAAGGCATTCTACCGCACTCTTTATCCCACTATCCAAAACGTACACTTTTCCTTGCCCAACTCCGCGCGAACCTTTACCGCCTCCATCAACTTCTCGGAGTCGGTATTACCGCACGCCATAATCAACTCCTCGGATACGTCGAGCTACATCGGACCTCATTAAGTTACCTAAGCACAAGGCACCATGTCGGACGAGGAAGATGACATGTACAGCGACCATCACGACGCCGAATATGGATCCGAAGACGAAGGCCCCGGTGCGGAGGAATTATGGTTTGGTCCACGCAAGGGAACAAGAGTCGATGAGCTCCCCGACCAATATCGATGGGGACTTGTACTCAATGCTCGAAATAATCGACGTCGCTACGTAAGTGCTACGCACCACCAGCAAACGAGCAACAAAGCGTCTCTCAGCGTGTTTCACTATTGGGGGGGCGCAATGGCACTCTCAGGCATTAACGATAAGTACTGACACGTCTCATTAGGGTAGAGATTTCGGAGAACTACACGAGGAGTACTTAGACTGGCTTTGCGAACGACAAGACCCAATGTCTATCAAGATGTGGTTTGATCGGAGGTACCAAGGTGGACCGGGGAGCAAAGGCAGTACAGTAGGCGACCTCTTTCAAAACCCGCGTGACTGGAATTGGTACATGGATCGCGACGAAGACGTCATATGGAGACCTATCCTGGTGGAAATCCTAGCGAGATACGTGGTGTACCAGGCCGAGCATCGTGGAGGAGATTTGGTCCAGCCAACAGGTGAAACCCTCACGTGGAAAGTAGTTCTCAAGAGAATGGAAGAGCGTCCTGTCCTAGCCCACCGCGGCGGCCGCGGAATCCTCGACGAGTATGGGCTTTCGGATGTTATGCCAGCGAGATACGACAGAATGGTGTGGTATGATTATGAAGACGATTATGACGTGTATGGCGACGAGACAGACTATATCTACGGCTATGAGGAGGATGAGCGGGAATCCGACGCCGATGAGGATGATGGCACCGACGAAGACGATGAGGTCGAGGAGGAGGATGGCGCTAAGAATGACCTTCCGCCGTCACTTACCCACCAGGAATCGCATGGGATCAAGAATCCGGATGGCGGTGATCTGAGTGGTAATCTTACAACACTAGATGATGGGTATGGTGAAGGGGATTACAGCCCAGAATCCTCGGACTCTGAAGACTACGAATGGGTTTCAAAGAAGACCGGCGCTGTGATTGACGACGTAGATGATTCGATGCTCTTCACAAATGAGGTTCCGCAAGCACAATCATCGCCATCCAAGAAGGCATCAACCATACCCCAAAACCCTGCCACGCCGCAGCCAAAGGGTGGTCCTCGCGAGTACATCGACTTAACTGGCAGTACCTCAACCACCCGCAGTCTGCAGTCCCAGAATAGCCCCGGCGATGATGGCAACGCCAATGATGACGAGCCGGTCTTCTCTCCGTTGAAGAAAGAAAACATCCAAAGCAATGCCCCCGCAGTCAAGCTGGAAGAATCCTCGACGGGCAACAAGCCCAACACTTCCGCTGCGCAACCAGAACCCCTAGCCACTCCCCTGAAGCGCCAACGCTCACCGTCTGCGCTCAATGCCGCCGCGGAAGACGAGTCTCCCACCAAGAAGATCCGAACGGCCACTTCGCAGCTTATTCTCGTCGGCCCCGACGATGATGAGTCTGCTGCGCCGAACTAAAGGTATCAGTCGCACCCCAGGGAAATCTTTCTTCCCTAAGTTTTAGTGTCCAAGGGCCGCGCCCATGGGAATGGGATTTAGGCCGTGACACTCTGTATTATGTTAAGATTACTTAGCATTCGCGCAGCTCATTCGTTATAGCTGTGCGCTGGGTAGGTCAATTAGCACCCATGCTATGATCCTCGTTTTTTAGTGAGATAAGGTAGATTCACTTGAGGATAATTGATAAACAACTACACACCGCTTATTAGGTCTTGCTTTGAGTTGTTCATCAGGGTGGTACAGAAGAGAAGACTCGATGAATTGTTACTTGGTGTAATTGCGCGACGTAGTTCCCGTTAAACTCTCTTGGTGTATCGCATTTTCTTAGTCGCCATACTTAAGCTACTTCCCCCAAGAAGCCTCTAGGATCTCTGTAATAGTCGTAGATTCAGGAATACTCTTCGCGTGTCCCCTCTATGATTTTAAGATTGAAAGTATGCATTCATACACCTAGCAAGAATGATCTCGAGGTTCACGCGAAGCGAATCAATAGAAAAATTTGGTGAAATATGGAATGGTCTGAGATAAATGTTAAGCAGTAGGCGTTGATGGTAGGAAAGAACGGTTCACCGAAAACGTGGGAATCTAGAGGTTGCCCAGAGAGCTGAGTTTCGGACTCGGTGGCCAAAGAACATACTTCGAAGCCACGTCACGAAACTTCAGGGACACATTGAGCAACCTTCCCTAAGTCCGAATTACTTGAACTGTAATACCGGCCATACCGTTGAAAGGTGCTTTGCTATCTTACGATGTGTTATTTGCCCTGGATCGAATGAGCGGTGAAGCTTGTGTCACCGGTATCGAGTCTAGAGTTACTATAGACTATCGTGAACTGGAGTCTATTGTGCATCTAGTGTCTTCGGAAAAAAAGGCCTCAGAACGTGGCGAACAAAGGGATGGGCCCTTTGATGAATTTTCTTGGAAATAGAGGCGGCAATCTTCAGCCCAATCTAACGGAACTCGGATACTCCCGCCTAGCGACGGATCCTATGCCGATCATCTGAAAGCTTTGATCTCTTCTCAGGGGTATTCAGATGGTAATTAGACCTCAGACCGATGCGGACATTGTTTACTCATGGCCGAGGGATATCCACGGGGCCGAGAACCTTCAACAATTTTTTGATATGTAAAAGTCTTAGTACCTAATTAACAAGTTGAAGTTTTGGAACTGGGCCGACGCAGCAGTGCTGATTGACGTCACCTCTATATGAGCTCCTCTCCTAGATAGGTTAGGCCTTGGATAAGTGCAGATGACGATGGAGTCAGATTCTAGATGAAAACGGAAAAAAGGGTCAGCAGTGCCTGAATACCATGCTAAGGCACCGGAAGAAAAGGATGTCCGAAGATCGAGATGAAGAATTGCATTTTTGTTCCCTTAGTTTGGCGGACCTTCTTCTCCGTCGTCAATAACACGACAGGACGAATCAAAGCTGGAGAAAGGGAAAAGTCAATATGTGGCTATGCAATGTCATGCATGAGGCTTTCTCTCATGTCCTCCTGACCCGAATGATGTATTGATCTCAACCAGAAACCAAGATTGGCGGGGAGGCGAATAATCTCAATCATCATGATGAAATCTAACCTTGTTGTAGTACATACCCCCACCACCCCTGTAAGAGACCAAGATTGAAGATCTAGACCGGTACACATCTCTCTCCACAGAATAACGCTTCAAAAGTCATGCTGTCATTGTGGAGACTGCCTTACAGTAGCATCCAATCGCGTTGCTTTATTAGGTGATTCCCCTGCAGCGATCTAAACTTTTCTGGAGCAGAAACTCCCCGGCTATGGAATCTGATTGGCTGAATGTTCCCAAAAGGGGAAAAGGACATAATGTAAGTCAAGTCCGTTGCCCGCATCTTTTCCTATCGTTAATCCCCCACGAGGCGATGATACATACAGCCTAGGTACATAGCTCATAACTGAAAGAAACGAGTATACCTTTCGCTGATCATGATGAAATGGCAAATTGCGAATTGCGAATTGTCGAGTCAGATTCGGATAAGTTATAGATGGCAATTCACATGTTCGGTATTGCCTCGGTGTGGGCTCACCCCGGGGAAACAAGTTGCAGCTTCAATCGTATACTTCCTATAAGTGGTGACGTCAGGATATCAGGGGAAGTGCCTCAGCCCAAACAACCCCCTCTGCCCCTCTATGCAAGCTTAGTTGTAATAGCTTTTTTGTCCGATAGCTTAGAGGATACCAGGTGTGGTAAGCTTCCAAAGTAGGAACCCGAAACGAAGTGGGATGTCCTGCTGAAGGTGGGACAAAGGTTCAAGAGATGATGACGTACTGTATTCGTCCACATGATGTACCTGGTGCTATCCTCACATTACGTACATTCGTCGGTGGTTGTGGATAACTAAGTTAGTAAAGGCAGAAAGGTAGGTAACCCCAGCTTTGAATAGCAACAAACTATCCACTCCTACTTCTTGTATAAAGACCTCTCGATTCCTCCTCTGATCGAATTTCTTTTTCTCATCATCACAACATCATCAACAACAACAATCACATCCTATCAACAATCAAACCAAACACCAAACCAATTACCACTCAAACCTTCATCATGGACAAGATTCAGAACGCCGCCAACTACGTCTCCGACACCGTCAAGGGTGCCACCAGCACTGCTTCCAAGGAGGCCAACAAGGAGGTAGCTAAGGACAACTCCGCAGACGTCTCTACTCGGTAAGCCATTGACACTTGCAACTATCAGCACTTTCGAGTTTCATGCTAACGTATTACAGCGCATCTGCCGCGAAGGACGCTCTAGGCGACAAGGTCGACGAGAAGAAGCACAACACTTCCGCCGATGTCAACAAGGAGGCTACCAAGCACTAAACTCCTTAAACTCTTCCGATTTCATATGACAACAACACGATTTGTACGATTTGAGATGAAACGGGGATTATGATGGTTTTTTGGGCGTCTCGATACAGACAATTACCTATTTTTCCTTTTCTGTTGAAGATGGCATGGACGGGAGGAGGATACGATATTTCTAGAGATTCGCGATCCTCGGCAGGCTTTACCAATACCCCTACAATAGCTTAGAATCAAAGCTGCAATTCATTGCCAAACCACGACTTGTACTCTGTGATCTGTAACGTCTCTGTTTACTTAATTTTGTCACCCAAAAGCCATTTGTCTGATTATTTGATGCTTTCTCACGGTCATATCTCCAAAAAAAAAAAACAGCCCGCGATTGCATTAACAATACCCATCTTACTATCAATCATTGAAATTGGGCGTTCAATTCACCCGTTTCATCATAATCCCGTAGGCACAGTTTCAAAAGATTCATACAGTACGATTTCCTACTGTGTCCAAGTTGCCATCAAAGAAAGCTCCCCTGAACCCCTCAGCCGCACGGTCCACTCTAGCTCCCCCTTTAGCTTCTCCACCCACTGAAACTTCAATTCGAACATCTCAACATCAGTTGTCGCATCATCACCATCGACATTTCCTTTCTGTTTCAGCAGCGCGTGTGCGTGTACCTCGTCGGGTTCATCAATTATTCGGCTTTTCTATACTTGCGATCGAAAATGGATTCCTTCATAGACACACTCCCACCCGATCTCTTCGACCAGACCACACTCGTCTCGCTGGCCTCGACCCTCGCGATCCTAGGCACGGCCTACGCCATATCACTGAAGGCGCTCGATCGAACCACACCGAAAAGCTATCGGTTTCTGTTCATATGGCACGCGTTTGACGCATTGATCCACTTCATCCTCGAGGGAAGCTTCCTTTACCATTGCTTCTTCTCGTGGATCCCGCTGTCTAGCGTGTCGAACCCGCATGCCCTGGCGCCCACCGCGCACAACTTCCTCGGCTACACCAATCGCGCCTATGGCCCGCAGGCCGGTGGCGACAACCCGTTCGCCCAGCTGTGGATGGTGTATGCGAAGGCGGACAGGCGATGGGCTGGAGCCGACTTGGTATGTCCCTTTCTAACCTACTCTCCTAGCATTATACCTCTCACAGATTACTAACATACATACCATCTCTCTCCCCGCCAGGCCGTCATAAGTCTCGAACTCCTGACCGTGTTCCTCGCCGGCCCGCTCGCCGTGTACATCTGCTACGGCATCGCGCGCAAGGACCCGCGCACCAGCATCTGGATCGTCGTCGTCGCCACCATGGAGCTCTACGGCGGCTTCGTCACCTTCTGCCCCGAGTGGCTGACCCTGAACTACAACCTCGACACCGGCAACTTCATGTACAAGTGGGTCTACCTCGTCTTCTTCAACATGCTCTGGGTCTTCGTCCCGCTCTACGCCGTCTGGGTCGCCGTCGAGGATATCGACGACGCGTTTGCCGCTAGGAGGAAGGTCGCGAGTGTTGCTAAGAGGAGGTGATTTTGCTTGCATCTTTGGGATTTTTTTTTTTAAAAAAAGAAAGAGGGAGAGTGAGTGCGGTGGAGGATTCGTTTGGGATACCATTTGCTTGAAGCTGTGTTATTTGAAGCTATGGGGTAAAATGCGAAGATAGTGCGTTGCTTTTTCTACTGGTAAATGTACTTCATACAAGACATTTTGGGGGTTTTACTTTGACTTGACAGTTTCGAATCAAAATCAACCTCTATTTCATACCCCTATTTCGCTAGTTTCCGTCCTACTTCCGCGATTGCGCACCAGAACGAGCTCCATTTTCGTCCCTTTCCAGCCTACTTTCTCCCTACTTCAACAACAGGTCTTAACCCGACTTGGTATGAAAGAATCGGAGAAGGACAAGAACGAAAAAAGAAACAAAAAAAAACGTACAACACTTGGTATTCGCCGGTCGTCACCGACCCGACTACTAATCAAGCTGTATCTGGTTTATCCGATGGGAGAGCGGACGGGATCCCGAGTTCTCCAGATCATATGGTCGTACGTGATGTGATGTGTTGCTAGGAGCACATATATTCGACAGCGCATTGGGGCTTGGACCGAGGGGGCGGCCAGCCTGCTTGAGACGCCCACAGCTAAGAATGAGTACGGCGGCGCGCAATAGGACCTCAGAGACCTACCTCATGCAATGTAACTTCAGCCTAGGCAGACGTGCGAATGCGATTGTCACATCGATGTCGAGCCGTTGTGTGCTTTTGTGATTGGGTAAAGGGGCAGGGGCTAGTACTTGAGCTCGCTAGACTTTGGCGAAGCTTGATTGTCTCACTTCATACTACCGCTTCACTATATGAAGCAGTATTCGCAAGTCTGCGATTTGATTTCGAATCTTGCATTTTTGGGGCGTCAGATAAGCATTGGTCCCTTCGCGGGACGCATTTCCGTGGTGCTAAGTGGCTGTCGGCAAGTAGGCTTTCTGGAGAGAGCCTCGTTGGGCAATCTCGTTCACCTATACCAGCCTAGAAGGCGGCTGAGCTTGCAAAAGATCCGCGCAAATTAAATTGGTCAGTTTAAAACTTGTGTTTAAGAGAAGGACAGGAGATTCGAATCCAGTTGTCCACAAATTTGACTGGCTTCCAACTCCGATTATCTCAACCTGTCGAGTGCGATCTCTTTACCTATGCTATGATACCACTTGCGTCAAACGTGGCCTTGGCCACCATTATATGCACCTATGTTTTTACTTTTCTCGCTATCATGGCCATAATCGTGCATATCTATACGTTTATGACTAGTGCGCGAAAAGTTTCACTCGAAGATTTTTCCACCCTCGTCGCTTTCGTGATCACGCTAGGCTTGGTCGGCCAGATTACTTGGGCGGTAGTTGATGAAGGTCAAGGTCAGCACATGGCTGAAGTGACACACAGCCAGATTGAATTGACGGCAAAGGTATGATAACTATTGTAGCTAATGGGTCTTGGAAAAAAGGTAAAGATGCACGATCAAGTACGGGCTAACCAAACACCTTCTGTACCTCTAGTCACTATTACCTAGTTAACGAAGCTCTTTGGGCTCTTGTAAATACTTTAATCCGACTCTCCGCATTGATCTCGCTCCACAGGATCTGTGGAATGATGAAAACCGTCAGGTTTCTGTCAGTAATACTGATGAGCATATCAATTGCACATGGAATAGCTGCCCTATTGACTGCACTTCTTATCTGCCGGCCCGTACACGCCGCCTGGGACACACGAGTTCAAGACACCTGTGGTAACCAGACCGCGGCATATGAAAGCCTGGAATTCTGCGGTCTGGTAATAGACATGGCCATTCTAGCTCTGCCAGTTTGGCCAGTGTCAAAACTACACATACCCATGAGAAGGAGACTCGGTGTACTTCTAATATTATCCGCCGGTGCTGTGTACGTTATCACCATTTCCTTCCTGTTATTTGACTATGATTGGACCGCCACGTATCCGGCACTAATATCATTATCTACTTAACAATAGGGTCATTATTATCTCAGGCTTCCGGATTGCTGCCTTGCGCAGGGTCAATAGCGCGGACTTCAGCTATGACCAAGGCTACTTGGGACTTCTATCCACCCTAGGTGTACTTCTTGGTATCATTGCCTGCTGTTCAAATTCTTTCCACTTGTTATATCGCCGCCTAGAGCCGGAATTGAAAGGTCGACGCGTATTCCATCCTCGTTCGTGGCCTATCTATCTGACTGTCCTTGGAACCGGTTCTCGGCCGGCGAACCAGCACCAGAGGCGTTCCCGGAACCCCACGTCCTCGCTTGCTCCGCGACGGGTTTCATGGAATCTATGGCCTTTGCGGGATTCGCGGGTTTTACAAAATTGGCATCCCCGGGCCGCAATTATGAAAGCCCCCTCTTTGACTACGACTATGCACTCAGTCCGTCCAACTCATGAAGATATCATTCAGAGCCCTGCCCAGATGGCTGCTTATATCTCTTCAAGGTTTGATCGGATAAACACATTTGATTCGCTGGACGGAACATTATATACGGGAGAACCGTGCCACAATCGGGGAATCAAGTAAATAGTACACAGAAACATGCCAAGGCATCTATGGAAGCTCATGGTTCTCGTGTGGTTAGATCGGGGTCACACGGAGAGGAGTCAATCGTACGTAGTTTCTTTAATAATATAATATTCTCTACTTCCTATCTTAATCCAAAGTTCTTCCTATCCTCCGAAGAGGAGAACAATACCTAGAACTAGCCCCAATTCCATACCCCCCTTTAACCATCACCAACCGGTCTCTCTAAAGCGAAAACCCTTGTAAACCAAATCTGTTAGCACATCCGAAGACTATCTATCTCTAGAATCCAATGTTTCCTAGCATACCTGGCGGCCTCGACAAGACGAGGGCAAGCTCCGACTGCGGGAAATAGGTGACCAGGCGCTGGTAGTAGGCGTCGACGAACGCCCTGCCGTTCTCGGTCTCGGCCATCTGCAGCAGGAAGGCCCTGGTCTGGTGTGCTAGGTTGCCGAGCTGGGTCGCAAGCCTGTTCACGTCATCGATGTCAACCATGTGCACGTCGGGGCCTATCTGGTGGTGGTAGTGATTGTGATGGTGGTAGTGGTGGTAATCGTACCGGTCATTGGATGCGTCCTTCATCTCTACATCGTCGCTCATGTCGTATTGATGGTGATTCTCATGATGCTGCGGGTGCTGTTGCCACGAGTGCTGCTGGTGCTGCTGCTGTTGCTGCTGTTGCCACGGATGCTGCTGCTGCTGTTGTTGTTGCTGCTCTTGTTGTTGCCACGATGGCTGGTGCTGCTGGTGTTGTTGCTGTCGCTGTTGCTGCCGCTGCTGCCAACGTGGTATACGTGGGGAACGACTACGTGGGTGAGGTGGGAATTCAGTTCTTGACCGCTGAGGGCTGTAGCTTGCATCTGAGTCATACGAATTACGTCTTTTCTTGCCCTTACCCTTACCCCTTTTTCGATTCCCTCCCCGGTTCTGGTTATAGTTTGGGTTGTAGTTCTCGGGTCGGCCTTGGTAGTTCGGATTCGGAATGAATGGAGGGTTACCTACGCCATTCATACCCTGAATGAAGCCGTGTTGGTTCGGATCCGGGGCGAATTGAGGGGGGAATTCACCCCTCGTACCCGGAATAAAGGGATGTTGGTTCGCCATGGCGAAATATAAGTGCTAACTCTGGACTGTGAATTACTTTGTCTTTTCTGGAAAGAGGGCTACAGAAATCAGTCGAAACTATGGTAAAAGGCGATGAGAATCGTAGTGTAGAGGTGAGTTTACCACTGATGACGACGAATTCTCAGCTACATCTCGGGAATAAGCTCCTTAAATATTAATGGATATCACCATGGCTGTTCATGAAAAGCAGGTCTGTGCCGATTTAATAAATTGTTAGGCTGTTTTATTTTGTTTGCTTAAAGGGGGCTGTTTTGTCTTTGCCATACAACTGAGGTAGTTGATGAGCATCGATGGTGTTCCTACACAATTCATATTGTTTGGCCACACGATTAGCGATATGAAGATTAAAATTTACGACATACGCTGGTAAAGGGGGAGATGTGCCTTATATATAACACGTCCCGGCAGCTTGAATGGCCATTACTTTCAGATGTGACTGACTTGTAATTTAGCGGATCAGGGGAGAATATGACGTTCCGATCTTTTAGCCACATAGATTCGCCGTTAAGTAGATATATTGTACCGCATGGGCTCGATCTAGCATACAGAATGAACGTTACGGATATTTATTACTGCTTTCCTAGCCAAGGCTTTTCGTACTTTTAATGAGCCCAAAATGGTGGAAATTCGAATGGGAGTGTTTTATGATAGATACTGACGCAGTGGTGTCTTTGAAACAATGTATACCTGATTATGGTCCAAACAATAGCTTGTTACTTGGGGAGCCAAACTTCAAATAACTGGCTCTTTGTCCTACCTTTCTAATAAAGCGAGTGTTTTACAATTGAAAGTAACTAAAGTAAAAGGCAGGCAGTCCCAAGTCTTCTGGAGTATGGAAGCGTCTACCCCTCAGTATAATTCGTATGCTGTTTATCCTACCTAAACCTCGATTGTCACTCCTTTGCCCCTTGGGGGAGTCACTGAAGTTGCGTGCCTTGGGTGGGTACCTAGGCAACATAAAGCAGCCAGCAGTTACCTATTTCGATCCCAAACTAAGGTAGGTACCTCAGCACTAGATAGAGCAAAAACTTAAGCAATAGAAAATCCACTACTACCTACTTAACGAAGATGATGATTAGCTCTATCTATGGATGAAGACGTGAGTTAACACAATGACTCTTTTCTCAGAACACATGTCAATATTAATTTTTTATATCCTCCCGCTTGCTAAGCATCTATTCTCATGATAAAAAACAGGTATATAAAGCATCATTGCGGCAGCTCCCTGTTTAGAAGATGTAGTTGTTGCCTAGGTAAGTAGATGATTGCGAGCTCTCATCATCTGGGATCATCCGAGGGACCCGAGAGTTATTTCTCACTGGTGTTCACATGCTAGGAGATATGCATCAGATAGACCATGTTATGAGGTACTAGGTTGAGACGCGTCAAGCAAGAAAAGTGTCTGATGTTCGTAAAAATAGGAGATCTATTCAAATCAATTCCCCATTAATCGACCGTAAATATGATGAATAATATAGCTGAACGCCTACAGTCATAGCCCTGATTTCTCTCATTATTGCAACCGCAGATGGCGCAGAGAAGCAAAGACCTGCTCAGCTTTTCCAGAATCCGTATTGGAGGTATTATCATATTTGAGACCCTCGACTAGACGATCGATGACCCGATGAAGCACAGTTATGTGTAGCGCTTCACAGTTATGTTCTTCACCCTGTGATTTGTAGTTGCGAAATCCCTTATCCTCCAGAAAATCGGTCGCAATCTTCTCTCCTTGGGTTAACCAGTAATCTTGGAATAGACAAACCATATATTCCATGGTGGACGAGGGGTAATCGACGGTCGGGAAACCTGCACTAGGGAATACAATCTCCCAAATGGAGAGCCATTGTAAATCTGTGGACATCCGTACATCCGTACGCCGAGCCAGTTGCTGCATTTGCTGCATAGTAATACCATCGGGATGTGGCGTTCCTCGAGGGCTACAGGATCGACGCCAGATATGGTCGTTACAATCAATCATTGAGGTGAAAACTTCGCAGCAAATTGGACAGTAGGGTGGTAGTTGATGGGCGTTCCAAAGATGCTGTTTCACATCCTTGATATCCACCAAATTGGCTCGGGTGAAGCATTTAAAGTGCTTCTCGGGATTGTACACATATAATGGACAAGCGAAATGGCGCCCCAGGGAAATAGATGGCACACTGAGGGGGGTAGGATCTCGACAATTCTCGTTCTTGTGCTCTGGATTGATATTGCATTTGTTGTGTACTCTCAGCTGTTCCCTCAGTTTCACTACTTTCTCTTCTTCGCTGAGGGAGCCATAGCACAACCAGACCTCAGAGAGAAACTTTTCCAGCGTAGTTGTAGTAAGCTCATCTGTTATCGTGATAAAGACATGGCCAGAGTCTAAAACAGGGGGTGGCTGCGTAGCAATATCGAATAGATACATGTCATCTTGGGCGTCATGATCGCCTGATGTAGTAGTATCCTGGGAGGGATGCCTTTCAGAATAGTTAGGCCGGCTTGTAGTGCTATTCAGTTGTCGGTTTTGGAGCGAACGTTTCATGGCGAAGGGGATTGTAGCAGCGTATCGTTGTTTAACGGGTCGCCTTTTTTTAATGCCACACATTTCTGGTGAACCTGAGAGTGAGAATGAGGAGTGGTGTAATTGATGTGGATACGTTTAGTCTCTGACATTCTGCGTAATGTGGCCTTCAAATATATATCCACAAGTATTCTAGTTCCACCGATCTAGGCAATGTGAAAGCGGCTTCAGTGGTGTCGAGGGCTGACACAATTGTGCCTCAGGCTCGGGGCTACTACGATAAATGTGCGAGTTAATGGATGACGCATCCAATATTCACAAGGTACTTTAATTATATGACTTAATAGGCAATGACATATATTTGCGGCTATGCTTGGTTGGGTAGGAAGATTTGTAGTAGATAGATACGATACTTTGAAGGTCGTGTTTGAATCCCTATCCCTTTCTATCGGCCTGTCGGCTTAATCCACTGACCCTTAGAGCGCATATGTATTCAATACTTTCATCGTTGATTGGTTACCATCTATCTAACGCCGCGATTTACCAGCAAGTTGCCGATCGCATGCATCTGTGAATTGTGTCGTAAAAGCGACACCGCTATTAGTTTATAATAATAGTCGTACTCTAAGCCTACCGACTAAATGTACCGAATCCCTCCTAAGAGTACTCTGTAATTGAGTCCACCAAAGCACCGCCCTAATTGGACATGTAGGTAAAATTGATCACGATACTTATTATGTATATATTAGGTTGACTGCATAGGTATACATGTACCTAAGTACCTACGTAGACATGTATTTTCTTTTCTTCTTATCGTACATAATTGGTGTTGCAGGGCCCACCACCACAGGTGTGTAGAGCACGGGATGTGAGCCCTTTCCATGGGCTTTTCTCCCCGCCACGGCGATACGTTAGATAGTTACGAAAGTAAGCTTTCTACACACACTTTTGCGCACCTCTTTCAGACGCGCAACAATTGGCCTATTTAAATCATACACCAAATGTTTTACGGTACTATGTTAATGGGACATCGGTATAGTGTTAGAATTCTTTCAAATGATTGGTCTCCGTTATTTTATTGAAAAGAGATTCAGAATACATGTAGCGCGTAAAGATGCCTATGTACTTTGTAGCATACATGTATGGCTGATATGAATCTTTGCATGTAGCGAATACATACATACATACTTTGAAATCCTAATGAGCGGAACAAGTGATTCTGTTCCGATAAAAGTACCGTATTCTAAAAATGCGGATCGGGTTCCTTATCGATGGTTCACGCAAATTAAACCTAACGATTTGGGACCCGATCTCCAGATGAATTGAATTGAACGAGAGATAAGTTCCGAGAAGCGTTAATCTTTGATGTTGTTTCATGAATCATGCAGAGGTGTCTGAAACGGCACACGGTATCCGACGCTCTGGATTGTGATGAGTCTGGTCTAACCCGAACCCCAAAAAGGACCGTTGTTGGGATCAGTACTTTCATCCCAAGGTGTATACGATGAAGAAGAGTCTTCATACGGCGATGATTGTGAGAAATGCTGCGTGTGGTTCTCTGTTTGAGCTTCTTGAGGATTGAGTGTAACTGTCGCAGAATGTTGCGCGGGGTTGGATGCGTCTAAGTCGGACAATGAAATCGTATTCCAGTCAAGGTCTTGGCTTGTAGTCCCATGATTATCGTCGTGGTGATGGTCGTAATGACCTTGAAGCCAACCCGTGATAAAATAGATAAAGCTGTCCAAGATAATTGGTGCGAGCTGCGAAGGGGTTGTCGTTGTTACAGTATTGTAATAATTCAAGTATGCATCGCGGGCATCCTGCAGGACAAGTTCGCCGGCACTAAACCCACGAGATCCACGGGGGTGGACAGAAAGGTACGGAGATTCTGGTGATGGGCTGTTGGGAAACAGAATTGCCCAGATCTGATACCAGCGCTCTTCTTCGCTACGGGCGCTGGGGTCACCAGCCCGAGAACCCATTTGTGCAATCTGTTCAGCTGTGGCTCCGGGGAAATAGAATAAATTCGGGTGACAAAGGTAAGCATCGTGTCCCTCTCGGTCAGTAGGATATATGAACACGGTACCGCAAATGATGCAGTGATCCTGCTGCACATGTCTCCTCCTGATATGCTGTCGAACATCGGAAACACGAGTAAGTGTGTAACCACGGCATTCTTCGTATGTTAGTCTGTGTTGAAGATAGAACGGGCATGCAAATTGTCGCTGAGGTCTGGCTGCGGGTCGTGAGATACCTGAGGCGTGCGGCGGCCTTTGGCCTCGTCGATCAGGATGATCTCTACCATATCTTCTGTTGTGCAGTTGTCTAGAACCTGCTCGGTTTCTGTTGGAGTTGGATGATGGAAGTATGGGACCACGGCTAGTCGTATTAGTAGTCTCTCTTCTCTCAGGGCTGTCTACTTCGACTTCTTCCAACGCAAGATCATCCGGTAGGATGCATTGAATGTGCCGAAGGACTGCCGAGTAGCATTCTGCAGAGTGTATAGGTAGTTTGTAGTGCCGTACGTGCAGAATGAGGGACTCTAGGATTGCATTCAACACAACAGGCGGCAACCGCCAAGTACGCACGGCAGAACTACTGTCGTGTCTGGTCGAGCCCACGGAGCTGGTAGCAGCTGAAGAGGGGCTATTCGCATTTAGTGCTGTATTAGCACGCTGGCTAGCGGCTACATGCTTTGGTGTCTTCTGGTACTCGGGTTAGACGATTTTCAAGCAAATGACTAAGACTGGGAAGGTAGATAGATTGTACCGGACGCAATGCACCACTGTATCCCTCCACATCTGTATTCTGCTCCGTTGCGAAGTCAGTCATCGTTGTTTCTTTAGCTTTAACGAAGGCTTGTTTTTTTTTCGATATAGTATCGTGAGTACAAAATAGAAGAAACCGACCAGCCTTTTAAAATCAATTCTTCACTATATATTTTACGCTTTCTATTACACGATACACAGCTGTTCGGCGAGCAGGCGGTGCACACGAGAGTGTATGGGAGTTTATCTGACTTTACACAGCTGTTCACACATTTATCTAATCATGGATGGCTGGAGTCTTAGCCACGAGCGTCTAGCATTATTTTCCGCAGCAGAAGTTGATCAAGCAAGCCGCGATGGAAGCTGGACACCTATCTTTGATATGCAGCCTGAGAAAATGCCTAGGAGTTGGCGGAATTTTAAGATAATATCTCTGTTAACCAAAAGCTCGGATATCTTTAAATTTACATCTTCATGTAAAAGCATGAATATTTTGCTTAATGTGATATCATTTTAAAGAGAATATAATAAAGCTATTAAATATTATTATCTCATTATTGAATATATATATATATATATTTAACCTTTTTCGTTATCCGATAAAATGTGAGATAATTTACCCTTTTTGTAATTGCCTAAAGGTATTTAGCTATGGATCTGTATAAAGTCGAGTACTTACAGAGGAGGCAAATCTGGGTTTCAAGACTGTCAAAAATGATTCGGCATTTTTCAAAGGGATTCATGTTGCGCTACCCCAAGATACTCCTAACATTAATGCACATGTACTGGTCCCGTCACATTCCGGCATGCGTATTTCCTTTCATGCAGGCTCTATCATCAGCATGCCTACACAGCTGTGTACACATCGGTGCAAACCAATGAAATCTTAGAGATGAAATCATTTGCAGAGCTTAGCTCATATTTTAAGCGCCAAGTATCTTAAGGTGGCTGAACAACATCCGAGCATGAGGAAACTATGAACCAGTTGCCAGTAATAGTATTGTTCATCCACCGTCCTGATCTTCTCATCAAAACCACAAAACCACTGGCAGTTCTTTGGACGTTTCAACGTTTTGACATTTCCATCATGCGCAACAAATCAAATGTGCAACCTGGGGCATCAAATCTGAGCAGAAGAGGTCGAGAAAAGCTATCCCGACGCAGAGAAATTGGCAAAAAGGGATGCAGACACCATAATGCGACCAAGGGTATTAACAATTACGTCGGACCTTCCCTTCAAAATAACAATAACGCGCCAACCTTTTCCAAGGAAATGAAGCAAGTCAACCTAGAGTCTGCTGTCATGTATCGTCAGGTTGGAAATACGGTTTCAGTCGGGACGCCCCTGATCCCAAGTCGTATACCGGAACGCGCAGTTGGAGTCGACAATGTGGTACATAATGAACTTGAATGCGAGTTTCTACAAGATGCAAGCAGCATGAACGGTGAATCTACCAGAGCCGATGAATGGCTCACCCAAGGAATGATATCTACAGAACGTAAGAGCAGCATATGTTGATTACTTGGCGAAGTGCTAATATCTAGCTTAGAATTTTCAATCCAGCAGTGTCGAGCATCAGAATGTGATTTATCTGAGAGCAACGAACAGCTGGTATGCGAACAATTATATCCAGGTATGGATAGTGGCTGGTTGGTCACTGCCGATAATCAAATGAATTTTGGCCAAGATGATTTCGATTACCCCTGCGCCACTGATCCAGCATTCGTGGAGTCCTCTGCGGGATCTAGCCCTGATCAATGGTGCGTTATATCAGATACTACATTACCGACTCGATTGAGACCAGACAGTCCGGTTTTTCGGCATAGCCAGGGCGAGACAGACGATTCCATGCATACAGATGGGTGCCTATCTGGCATGGACATCGCCTTGGAAAATCCATTCTTACCCCCAGAGGACCCGGTCATGTTTGAGGATTCGGATACTCTGAAGCAACGCAACGCAAGCCAACTACTTGGACCGGAACTTCCACGTGATCATGATAATTTTACGCCATGGGGCTTTGTGCAAGGCAACGACGATTCTAGCATCATTGATGTCATACTTAAGCAAGAGTCAGAAAATGAAGACCGCCAGCCATCGAGCAAGAAACAACCATTGATCGACGCAGAAAATCCTGGCAAAAAGTGGTTAGCCTGTCCTTGGTATAAGAACGATCCATTGAAGTTCCAAGGTTGTGCCAAATACAAGTTACATCGCATCAAGGATGTGAAACAGCATACAAACAGGAGACACATGAAACCTAATATCTATTGTCCTGTGTGCTTCGAGTTATTCGGGCTCGTGGGCGAACGGGACGAGCATATTAAGAAAAAGAGTTGCTCCTTACGAGCCGAACCGAATTTCCCTGGAATTTCGGAGGAGCAGAGAAAAGAATTGAACCAGAACGCAAACCGCGGAAAGACTGACAGAGACCAGTGGTACAACATGTGGAAGACTATATTCCCTGGGCTACCACTTCCTCGGTCGCCATATATTCGCAACGGCGGCGAGGAATTGTTGTCTCTTCTGAGAGACTTTTGGGATAGAAGGCACCCAGAAATTATTACAAGTGCTCTCTATGGTTCGGCACCAAAGCTAGAACCCAAGGTTTTTCAATGTATTGTGGACAAGACCTTTGATTTATTTGAGGTGGAATATTCGAATTGGATCACTGCCCCCAATGAAAACTCTAGTGAAATGCCAGGGAAAGCCATTGATTCATCCACATCATCTTGCGAAGTGTCTCATATTTACCCGACGGAAGATTTAGATCAGGACCAGGGAACCCAGCATCTAAACCGCAGGCATCTCAGTGAGCAACAAACACAAGAACACATCGAAACTGGCCTTGGTTTTGGCGTTCGCACTGAGGATCCAGTTTTGGATTGTGTCGCATTTTCGCCATGATTGAAATATTTCTACTCGCCTCTTGCATCGCATACTATGCGACTCAAATTGTTTTCAACGTCATTCGTTCTAAATAGTATCAATTTTAAGAATGCCTCGATATTAAGAGAGGACGTACTGGGTTTATATATGGGGGACTGAATGCTAAGGAGCTCTTTAATATCATTCGTTTTTTTCTCTATTGATATCTTATATGATAGTACAACGCTCATACTTCTAGCATAGCAACCAATAGTGTTTCCAAGTAAATCATATCATCAACATATCCAGTCCATTTAGCTAGTACATAGATACTAGATCCACATTAGGGTTCTTTAATGGGTGGTGAACTGTCAAGAAACAAAAAGTATGTATGTAATAGCACCATGGCATATAGAATTTATGCAAAAGAATTTGATAGGGTGAATCCATGAGTACGAAACATGGGCTCTTGTCATCATAGAAAAAGGACTCGCTGATTACTAGGTGGACAATCCACGCAAACTTCATAATTCAGGAAGGATTTCCTGTCATAGCCGTCCCAAGCCTATTGTTGCAGTTATCATTAAGTTAAACTACCCTTACGCGCTTCCCCATCACTCGGCCCACCATTTCCCATACAAAATCACCAATCTGGCAAAATCCTATCTAATTGAAAAGAAATAGCCAGCAGCTCAATTCTATAAAGTCATGATCACAGAAACGAGTTTATTCTATGATATTAGTTTCAATTCAATATCGCGTAATTGAGATACATAAATTGCGCCTTAAAGTCACGTTAACAGTCGTATGGTGTATATTACATATAAAATGTACCATAAGAGTAACCCCTATACAATTAATTCGAAAAATTAGGAACACAGTCCAGCCCAAACAGGATAAATCTATAACCATTAAATACTTTTTATTAAGAGAGAGTCCATTAGCTATTTTTCCGAATTAATTATAAGTTAAGGCTTACATAAGGTGAAATCCCTCCACCAAAAAACATTCCAGTGATGTGGGAATATTTTATAATTAATTAATTAAAATACGTATGATAATATGGTCTTACTAAAAGCATAGATCACCGTAATAGAAATAATTCATTATCCTTCAAATCATTATATTAATTTCGCTGAATTATTTATCATAGTTTCTGCTCCTTAACAGCTTTGTGTATATTTTATACGTGGAACTGTTAGTATAGCGATAGTGCAACTTCAACGCTTAAACAAACTATGCTACGGTGCAGCTATGCAACCGGAACCTATGTATGATATATAGTAGACCCTCAAGGTCACTGTGACGAAGCGGTTTTAATTTTAATCATTTTATTGAATTAGATACGGCGTCATGAAAATAGCGACTTTTGCATGGGAATGGCTGGGGCCGAGTGGTGGGGGAGCGCGTAAGGATGGTTTGACATAATAGTTAGATATAAAAGCACGGCAAACGCCGAACCATAGGTAGTAATATAAGATACAGACAAGTACTTATTGAGGTCTAGGACTGAAAAGGGTTGATACTACTGCTCCGGATACTGGTGTAACGTTGAGGAAATTATTCTTCCACGGAGATTAAGAGGTACTCGAAATAGACTTAAGGGCATTTCGGAACAAATAGCCTTTAGGCATCGTTTCCAAGCAAAGAAACCAAAGTTCACCGAGGAGGTAGGTTAATTTGAGGTGCAATGAAGGATGGCTACCATTATCAAAATCAGAATCTGGTATTGGGTTCTCTATACTGTACACAACATGGGTTTAGGGCTGTAACACCGGATACATCCAAGAATACTACCTTGGATCTCGAAAGTCCAGATACATCAAGTAAAATTTCCCCGATGTAGTAATTGATGACAATGTTTCATCGGTTTACAGGGATTTTTAGATAGGTATTCCGTACTACACCCACAAGGTCGTGTTCCGGGGATTTGCGCGTACAATTCCATAGTAGGTAATTTGAAAAGGTATTTCTCACTCCAACCTTCTTCTTTCATGCCTACGTCCCCACGAAGACATCCTCTCACCTATAATCGCATACACATTCACCTTAAAGACGCCAAATAAGAAAAATAATGGTATCTACGCGAACAGTCCCGTTATTATCCCACCAACCCCTGCGCCTCTTATTCCAACTAGCATACACAGCAGGTATCGTAGCTCTACTACCATTCTGGATCATATCAGCCTCAATCCCATCCCTAAGACAGAACCCGAAATGGACCGCGAAGCAGTCTATCCTAGTGCGAGTCGCGTACGCGCTAGGGGATATGAACTCGCGCATCAGAATCACAGAACCCCTTTCCCTCGAAAAGGGCAACGAGGGAGATCGGTTCAGACTCATCAGACCGTCCCCAGAAGATGTCTACAAGGGACCTTTGGCCTCAGAGATCATCAAGCCTGCGACGATTGGGGGGACTTGGTTTCCTCGAGCGCCCGGGGGACGACACCTGGCTTCGAAGCTAGTCGTACTTCATTTTCACGGCGGCGCTTTCGTGAAAGGAGACGGCAGAACGGAGTACAGTGGGTTCCCGAGTAAGTTGCTGATTGAACGGGGTGGCGTCGACTTTGTGCTTTCCGTCCAGTACCGACTGTCCGCTTATGGCGGAACCAACGGGTTCCCGGCTGCGTTGCAGGACGCACTCACGAGTTACATGTTCCTCCTCAGAGAATTGAGAATACCGGCACACCAGATCGTCCTCTGCGGCGACAGCGCAGGCGGCAATCTTGCCGTGGCTCTCCTACGCTACATCGAGGAGTTCGGGCATGATCTTGCAATCCCCGGTCCCAAGTGTGTCGTTCTGCTGAGCCCATGGCTGGCACCACTCGACTACGATGTTTCGAGGAACCCGAACCATGGCTCAGATATTCTCTCGACGACTTCGCTGAGATGGGGGGCACTTGCGTACACCTGGCGCGTACCCGACGCCGCATCGCACCCATATATCACACCGCTCGGCAATCCGTTCGCGACTACGGTGCCGATCCTGATTAACACGGGCACGGCTGAAGTGTTTTACTCCGGACACTTGCGCTGGGCCAGTGCGATGAGGGGAGTCGGAGGAAATATGGTTGAGTTGCATGAGGAAGATGACGCGTGCCATGACACGTTTCTGTTGGGCGAGCGGCTTGGTTTCGAGGAAAGTGCTCAAAGTGTCGCTGCAAGGGTCGGGGAGTTTATTCGTCAATATTAATAAATACATATCCACGTGAATTATATCCTTAGAAGTTTCATCGCCTAGAAAACCAACAATACTCCCGATTGTGTCATATTCCTTTTCCGGGTTCGACAGCGTACGTACGGTGTGGACTCTCTCCACACGGGAAGACCCGAAAGCTTCCTGGTTGATGGCGATATCTTCCTCATAAGCCTAAATCAACGGTAGACGGACGTGGATCATTTGGAATACTGAGTTTGTCGAAGCTGTAAGCTCCTCATTCACTGTCAACCATCGTGTCGTCAGGATATGCTAGACCCTTCTCTCGCATCAACATCGCCGTAATCTAGAACTCCAGCCTCCGTACTACATGAATGTTCAAACGACCCAGGGAATATGCAGAACTTACCCAGCATATAGATGCCCCTAAGATCTTCTCACTTCATGATACTGTCCCAGCTGTTTGGGACGAGACTATTTCAACTTGGTCCGTGCGGTAGGCAAAAGGGGTTACATAGACGTACATATCCGATTCCTATAATTACTTCACTAGTGTAAATCAACAACTGCAACATACATGTAGGTATTTAGCTCAGATTTTGATAGGTATAATATGCAAGTTGATTAAACCTGAGACAAGTAAGTAAAATGCCTAACCTAATGACCCGAATCCACCAAAACCCAAGGATTCCCGTGTACCATCGCGAAAGCGAGAATGACTTAAAAAGGATATAGCAATAGAAACTATGTACCTATACTCTATCAATTACTCATGGCATATGGAGTTCGGGACACGAGCCTATGACATCGACCCGCACGGGAGCCAAGATGCTCAGGCCATGTACCTAGATACCTACTTACGTACCTACTTACGTACCTACTTACGTGCAAGTAGGTAGGTATCTAGTGAATAGGGGAAGCCATGAATGGATAGATGCTTCCGCAGAATAACGTATCATATCTTCGTTGGTCGTGAACTCGTAAAAAAAAAAAAGGATGGATGGATTTTCTCCCCTTTGCTTCAATGCCGAACCGACCCCCGATACAAAAATTAAAAAAAAGTAAAAACGCCAAAATGCTCCAAAATGCTATCGATCAATCCGTCTCTCAATTCTCGTGGGTGGGATATCAATTTATGCGGTGTTGGAATGATTGGGTCTATAGAACCTCTCTCAGCGCTTGCTTCTGCACTGCTGTCAGAGTCGTCGGAAACTTGACGTTGTATTTGATCACGAAGTTGCCCCGCTCGCCTGGCTTCTTGGAGACGGGCATGCCGAGGCCGGGGTAGGTATCTGATGTGCCCGGTCCGGTGGGGCCACCTTTCTCGACGTTGAGTTGTTTGCCGTCGATTGTCGTTACTGTTCGTCTCCATCCGGTAAGGGCCTCCTTAAGGTCTAGTTCGATGGTGTGAACGAGGTCGTCGCCTTCACGCACGAAGAGAGGGTGTGGTTTCTGTTATTCAAGTTAGTTACTGCTCCTTAAAATTGGGGGTTCCGGTCTCGGATGGCATAATGCTTACCTCTTCGACAATAAAGTGTAAATCTTGCTTGCCACCCTCCTCTTGGTCACCAACGCCCTTGAACTTAATCTTGCTGCCCTTCTTCAGGCCGGGCTTGATAGGAACCTCAAGGACCTGATCGGTAGTTGTCCGCTTTCCGGTGTCATCGAAGGTCTTGCGCTTAATCTTCATCTTCTTGGTGACACCGTTATACAACTCTTCCAGGGAGAGCGGGAGGGCACGCTCGACGGTCGTGACGTCGGGTGTAGTTTCTCTTCCTACGCCGCTTGAGAAAGGATCCCCACCGCTGGCAAAGTTATTGCGCATGCGGGTTCGTCCACCACCTGACGATCGAGGCATGCCGCCGCCTCTGGGGAAGAACGCGCTGATATCGGGCTCATCGTCGTAGTCATGAACCCCGCCAGCTCCACGCATGAACTCGGTGAATATACTCTCGGGGCTGCTGAAGTTGAAAGGGTTAGCTCCACCTCCACCACCGGCCGTGCTGAAGTGGAACGTCCGAGCGCCTTGTGCTCCCGGCATGCTGCCGAAGTCGAAACCTTGGAAGCCACCACCAGGCATGCCGCCTTGGGCACTTGCGAATGGGTTCTCGCCGGGAGGAGGTGCAGCGCCACCGCGAAGAAGGAATTCTAGACCGAATTGATCATACGTTTTGCGTTTCTCGGGGTCGGAGAGGATCTCGTAGGCTTGTGAGCATTCTTTAAACTTCTCGGAGGCGGCGGGGTTGTCTTTGTTCTTGTCTGGATGCCATTTTAAGGCCGCTTTTCTGTGAGATTGTTAGTATCACGATGTCTGAGAGAGCTTGGACAATTGAAAGAAGGACCATGTAAAAGTCGGAATAGAATAGAATAGAGTGGGGTAAAACCTACCGATAGGCCTTCTTGATTTCATCTTGGCTGGCATCGGGTTTGACACTGAGTTGGTCGTATAATTTAGTCTCCTTTACCATTTTGACTGGTTATCTAGAATCTGGTCGGAGTAAAAAGGAAATATAGAAAGTGGAAATCGAAAAGTGGTAGTGTATTGAGGTCGTGTTATAGTGATTGGATTGAGCTCTGTCTTGTGTGTGTGTAAATAGGAACTCAAGTCGATAGAATAATTAGCGTCAATTGTTTGTCGTCAATGTAAGTGTCTGGATTGTGACGAGAGATGAAAGAAAGACAAAAAGGTTTGTCAAATTCGTTGTCTCAATTATGCTTGTAGAAATCGAGTGTAACGCTATTGCGCTGAGCTTCAACGTACGGAACGGCCGCTTTTCTTTATGGTGGGCGGGTTGGTAGAAGATTCGGGAATTGGCGACGAGAACAGTGGGAGAACGGTGCAGGTGTGACGTTTTGTCTAGATAAGTGGGAACGATTAAGGTTGTCCAGGTACCGCAGTACTTCAGTAATTGGTGCTGACTTGGGCAGATGACTTGGTACTGAGTACCCCTGAGTGGGATCTCCAGTTACAGGTTATCAGGTGACCGTGACCCTTAGAGTCGTTACAGTACATTCCCGTTAAGCTTCGACCGTCATGGAACCAATGAGAAATGGTCTGATTTGATTCCAACTTCCAACTTGGACCCTTTCTTTTTACTTTCCTTAATTCCTCCGAAGTTGCGAGCTTGTGTGGAATTGGTCAACTTTAACATCGGTTGGCAACGGTATTTAAACTACGTATGCAATAATAAAAGCCACTCCAACTCGATGTCGAGCACAAAAGCTATGATGATAGCTCTGCTGTCAATACCTTTCGGCAGAACCAATCCAATAGCTGCCGCACCTATCCTTGTACGTCAGTGGGGTTCGCGCGGGGGGTTCTAGATACAGTTTTGGGAATATCTGGGTCGATAATGGTGACAATGGTGATGCAAGTCAGAACAAATAGAGAAGCAATACGATTGTCAGTCAAGATGAGTGGAAAACAAGAAATGCCAACGAGCGATAGCATGCATATACTTACTTACCTACATACTGTATGTAACCAGACTCAGTGTTATGACGGCGGAGCTGACTACTACCAAGGTCACAAGTCCTTGTCATTTTCCATTGTCTCAGTTTTGGCGTTGCCGTTTAGGGAGTAGTTCTTTAGAACCATATGGAACGTTCTAGAAACAATAATACCTCGTCACAGCGCTCAGTAGAGAGGTCTACTATATTCAGGAAGGGTCGCTAAACGGATTGTAGATTTTTAGCAAGTCGCTAATATGATTTATCCGGAAGCTCCTTGTCAATAGTAAAATCAATAACTGATAGGATAGGATATTGTTCCTGCGTTCCTGTACTTCTCAGAAGAGGTTCTTAAAGTCATCGAAATATCGTCAATAGAATTCCTGTAGTTGCCTAGGTACCTATGTTACTCTGAAAACAAGGGATCCAGTCTCTGGACTTTAGCGAGGAACTGGTATTACCTCGTGAGATATATCAACAAGGAGGCTTTATAGAAAACATAATCATAATCTGGCATTGGGTATCGTGGAAGTCATTGTGCCACCACATATGGCACATGGCTTCCGAAAGGTCATTCCCTAGCGAAAAGACCAGCCAGTAACATCACAGCTAAAACCATTCGTGGCTCATTTTGATGTACCTCCATCCCTCCCTGTATCCGATTTCATGACCGATTCCTGTGTCGGCATTGCTTATTGATCTCGACTGCTGGCTTGAGAAATACCGTTTGGTCAACTCAAGATTTGGGGGATCTGATCATCCCTTGTGGTGCTCCACCTCTAGATCTATATCCATCATATCCACGGGCCCGCTCCGAGTTGTCTGTGCGGGTCGGCCGAGGAATGGCGCCGGACCACCTGCGCGCTCTTGCATCTCCGGCGATTTGACGGCCGGTGTAGAGATCTGCATCTCGTCTGTGGTGTCATACCCAGTCTCTGCTTGCATCCCGGACACAAGCTGAGCTTCTCTTGCTTCTTGCTCGGGCGATTTTGATACTCCACTCTCGGGATTCGGCTCGTCAAATGTTAAATCCACGTCACTGAGGTTATCTCGAGAACTGCCATGTGTTGCCACGGAGGAAGCAACGCTATACTTTCGTTTAAGCCACTGACTGCTAGCAACTGCATTGGCTTGATCATTGACATCGGCCGTCGTAGGGAATTGCTCGGTCGGTGGCGGTTCTTGGGTTGGTTGATCTAAGACCTGCTCTTGATTTTGTTCTTGGTCAAGCTCCTGCTGAAATGTACGATTGTCGGCCTTCGCGAACATCTACGTGGAAATTTAGTATACTACTAAGAATTTGAACATGCAACATACCCGTAAAGCATCCGATAATGGAAGGGGTTCCACATCCATAGCAGCCTCGGTGGCGTAAATGAGGATAGGAAACTTTGATTCGGTGCCGGCAGCGTGAAGCACATCATCTATTGTTGTCTTCTATCGAATTGGTTAAGCACCCGACGAATGAGATGTCGTTTCATTGACATGAACATACCTCGGTTTTCACAGGAGTCGCATCAGTTGAAGAATAACCTATCTTCCACCATTGATCCCTGGATTCAGTTACTTCATCGACATTCATCAAATCGTCTTGCCTGACACATATGTATGCTAGTTCGCCGGTAAGGGCCACACCACGCAGTGAGTACTTATTGGCTGGGTTCCAATATTCTGGATTGTACGCCGGAGTTGACCGAAAAACGTATTCATCGTTGTCTACTTCGTGCTCTTGGCAGGTAAGGCGTTTGGAGATAACTTTCAGGGCTTGAATGTATTCCTCTTTTTCATTCACGAGATCTGTATCAAGATTAGAAATGATGGAATTGCTTGGGATAGATTGGAAAGACTTACCTGCTAGGTCCACTTTTAGCTCTTGAATTTTCTTATTGCACTCGTCAATAGCCTTTTCCCATTGCTTCATCCTCTCTTCCTCCTCGGGCAAGAAAGTGTAAGGACCGGTCCACATGTGGATGTCGAAAAGATCATCAAGACCAAGTTCCGACTCCGTCCCAATGCGATCAAAGTGATAACGCCATTGTGCTGTCCGAATTTGTTGCTCCATCAATCGCTTGGTGTGTTTGATGATTCCATTCAAGCAAGCGAAGACATCATGTGGGCCACTTTCGAGGCCATTGATTTTCCGGCAGCGCTCCCCGTTGCATTGTACCAAGCTTGCCCCTAGAGCATCGAATAAGCGTATCTTCCTCTTCGCGGCACGTATTTGAGCCTGAAACCTCAATGCCAGCTCCTTTCGTTCTTTCATGTATCGATCTACGTAGAATACGGCTGGTATCTCACAAGGCTTGTCCAGACCAGTACCGCCAAGTCGAACTGTTACTACCTCGGCAGCTTTGGATAGTACGGCAAAGTTAGCGTCGTCAGGGAAGCTGTGGTCCATGGACAATGCATGTGTCCAGAGCAGATAATCCAAGGCGTTGTAGAACGTATTGACCCAAGAATATTGCTCACTGTCTAAGACGACATCAAGGAAGATAAATGGCGAATCCTTGTCTTCATCGCCGAAACTTTCAAAATCACCTTCCTGCTGGGGGATGTCACTGGAAACTGGCGCGCACGATAATATCGTTCCCACAGTTGTCAGAGGTCCCAAGTCGCAGGCGGGGCTGTTAGCCGCCTCTTCTTTAATGGCATCGAATACCTTCTCCTCAACATCTGACGTCCAGGAACCGTAACTAGGGTCAACTGCCTTCGTGTCCATGAGAGCATCGGCCGTCCCATAGCTTCGTTCTGTCCTATCGAGAAAAGCCATAAGACGATGGAGCTCCTCTGAAAAGTCTGGATGTGCGTCATCACCCCATACCTGCTCCCCTCTGGCCATCGCTGCGAGGTGTTCGTGTTTGAGAATCGATTGGCCTCGCCACCACTCCGAGTTATAGCCATAGTTCCTAGCCGGCGCGCCAACCTGGAGGAGAGTGTTCCTGGCAAGGGGAATCTTGTGGTAGATCGACATCATGTACCCTAGTCTAAAGTCCTTCGTCTGCCGGAGAAATGCAGGAGCGTCTGGGGCTCTTTTCCTTTTAGACGGAGGAGGGTCGGTCTGCACATTCTCGGCATTCGCCTTGGTTGGAACCATAGCCCATTCGTTTGATTCGTACCAAGATCGGCTCGCAGGACCAAAATAAGTGAGGTTTTTATCATTATCAACAACACCACTTTCTTGCAGTTGGATGCCAGACTCGGCAGCAGATTCGGCTAGGGCTCGTTCCAGGTTCGCATCTTCCTCGGCAGCGCTGGCCGGAGCCCCTAAGAAATATCCATCAGCTTCAATCCAAGGTCGTTATAGGGGTAGTACCTGCAGCCTGGCTTGCGGTCTATTGCATCGTCTTACCGAAAGGGGAAGGGTTGTTGGCTCTCGAAGGTGGTCTGGTTGGGGCGGCATTGTTCTGGTAGCTGGTTGGCGAAAGCTCATCGGGACCTTGGATATTAAAAGCTGTGATAAGTTAGTTCAACAGGGTTTAGCCAAGAAGGATGGCATGCATCGTACATATTCCAGTATCGTTAGGTTCACCGTGGCGGTCCATGCTAAACTGCGACTCGTCCCATTTGTACTATATCGGCTTTAGTGTCAAGGATGCACAGGTAAACGCCAGGGAAGGTAAATGAATACCTTGAGGCTGTTGGGATCTTCGAAGTATTCATCCGTCGCTCGCTGAATGTCGTTGCTGTTTGCCTAAATTAGCCAGAGGCCCCCGTTAGCATCGCAGAAACATAACTGAGCGCATGTGAACTTGCTATAGTACCTTTAGGCGGGTGATAGCTTCGGATCGTGGGATGCCGATGATGTCGCAAAGCATGTCGATAGACTCGTCGGGGGGATCACCTGTCGCCGCCATCTTGAAGTGATCCTACGGAATAGAGCGCGCCAAATACTTGAATAGTTTTAGGTGCCACGTTCGCGTAAACGAAGTATGAAATAATTCTCTAGAGTGTTTGATGATATGGAAGTCTTTGAGGCGATGACGGATAGAATGAGCTGACCCCGTCACTGCCCCACCTTGTAGTTTGTACAGTAGGCACCTAAGGTGACATCGACATATATGTAGATCTGTACCTCAGGATTAAAAGAAGAACGTGTAGGTTGTAAGTTGCGGTACAGTGGTGCTAAGGGGTGCGATGAGACCTATTATTTTAGGTTGCTACAAGTTGCAAACATGAAACAGCAGATTTGCCTGTGGTTTATTGTATGTAGGTAAACATATGTAAGGAACTATGCCTAACCTATTGTAACAACCTTTTGAAGTTGCAGCTGGTACCTAGACGGCCAGCTGAGAGGACTTGCAGCTTGAGTCCAATAAAATAGCAGGCCAGGGGGGTACGGGTGATTTGCGGAGATCGAAATCCACCTGGTGGGGGTTCTAAAAGGATACCTACATACATGTACATGTACCTATCTAGGTACCTTGATGTTATCAATCAAATCCTTAAAGTTCGATAGTGAACCACTAGGTAGGAATGACCTACGTTGAAGACAGAAAGATGTATAGAAATATGTATAAATGAGACAAAAAACGTATTTTAATGTCTGAGCCTCTCTTTTTATAGACTGGCCTGAAGCACGTTGACTACTCAAACACATACATCTGTATCACCATGATATGTAGGTAGGTAGGCCGGTCGTCAGTAATAAAATGCTAATACTAATACTTTGGCATAGACCCCTAATAATATCACATGGCAATCCCAACACACGGTATAATGTCACAAATCGAATAGAAAGAATACATCTGTATAGTGAGTATTTATGGAAATATTCATTGATCTCCGCGTTCTATGAACACGGTCCTGGAGCGTTTATAATCGAGACTATTTACATCTTGTAAAAGCCACTAACCCTCCTATCACATATGTGATATTGTATCTAAATGGAGATACGAACCTTGATTTAAGGCAATCCAAATGGATGCAAAGAGCCAGAAAGTATCAATGGTGTAAAGCCGCAGGAATACACCGAACGCCACCCCTGCTATGCAAATGTATACTGAGTTTAAAGAAATGGCCTTGTCGGCCTGTCCTCGGTTTCGAGTGGCGTGGTTCTTGTACGGACACGCGTAGGATCGGCTCGCATTAGTTATCGTCGTCGTCGCTAGCGCCTTCGTCCTCACCATCCTCGTCGAAATCCTCTAGTTCTGCATCCGAACCCGTATCACTACCTCCAAAGTCAAGTTCTTCGTCATCGCTGCCGGCCCAGAATGCAGCGTCATCGTCTACCGGCTTCGGCGGAGGCGGTGGCTCGAGGGTGGTCGGCATGGTAAAACCATTCGGAATGTCGCCCTTGGACTTCTCGACAGTTTCCAGGGCTCTCTTGTTGTAAGCAAGGCGGTTGTCTCGGTACATGACACCTGCATCCACATTGGCGGGGGAGTTGATCTCAGGGTCGTCAAGGAGTAGAAGAACGGACCGGAGAACAGATTCGACACCTTGCAAGGGCGACCAACGTTCACTAGCTTGCTCGCCCGAGGTAATGTCTTCGCCGGGATTGTGGAGGATGGAGATGCAGACCTTGCCATCAGGGTACACGTTCGGGTGACAGATGTTGACGAGGAATCGGAACGTGGGTGGCTGATAGGGATATTCGTCGGTGAAGTTCATCTCTGCCTATACGAATTTATGTCAGTGCTGATCGCAGTAGCAGGTTGGTGTTTCATCTTTGCCCCTTACCTTGAGGTAGCCACCATTGAAGGCGCTCTCGGAATTGATAACAATGAGACCTAGGCGCCAGCGAAGGATGTTGTCGTTCACCAGCTACAAATAAATATTAGCCCACATTTCAAATAATATGGAATGTGAAAACGCTTACATCGATGTTGACCCATGACTCCTTGGAGAGTTCATGCATCTCCGACATCAATCGGTGCTTAGCGCCGCTACCTTGACGCGATGTCGACGACATTGTGAATGGGTGGATCTGGGTTATTGCGTGATACGAGTATGCGAGGTTGAAAGAGTGCTGGGCTATGGATACGTCGACTAATGTGCGACGCGCGTGTCCTCAGAATTGAAATCAAAACCAAGGTCAAAAGGAGCCTTATCAATTAAAATCGCCGCCAAGCCAATGACTCCTGACCAAAGACGATGAGACGCCGAAACGCGAAAAGAAGACAATACGATTTGTTGTATGCCTCTTTATGCAAAAGGGGACATTGAAAAAAGAAAGAGGTCGTGAAGTCGTTAATTGTTCAGAATGAACAGGTTATGTAGGTAGGAAATAAAAGAAAGAGTCGGTAGAGTAAGAGGCCAAACGGGTGGGATGGAACGGGCAGAACGGGTCGGGATTGTGTTATCTTAAAGTGTGATATCGTAACGATCGTTTTCCTCGGCGCCTGACTCGACCCTTAAATGGGTCTCCACCAATGAGGTAATCAAGCATTTACTCCGAGCATTTAATGGCGGGAACCGGAAGTGCCTTGGTGGCCCTAGCTTTAGCATTCTATTCAATTCAAATAGGTACATGGATGCATTCAATAGCAGGGATCAACATGATCCCTACTCCGTTCTCGGTACCTACCAGCCTACCTACTGAGAACGAAGATGCCTTAGAAATAAATGCAACGACCCGGGAATCTATCTCCCTCAGTGCCTTACGAACAGGTAAGCAGCTTATGCAACCATCCAAGATTTTGGGATTCATGTACACAAAAAAGTTGTTAGATGCAACCCGAATATTATTAGTATGATTATGGTCTTAATGTTCACCAAAACCCGACACCATTATTTTCAAATCCCGTCCAACATGCCCGGTCACGTAGAAGATGATAAGTGAAATGACCACTACATACCAGAGTGAGGCATCCCTACTGTAGTCTCGTGACCTTTGCATAGTATCACCAAAGTTGGCCTGTAAAAGATTGTATCAAGGCAATATATTTCTTTGTCACCGTGTTCTCAGAAACCTTTATGGCTATCGACTAATAATATCGATTGATCTTTTTATGTTCTTAAATACGAAACCTATTAGAAGTTCAATGGTAATATCATATTATCTTAGCTTGATGGGATGAAAGAATTGCCTACGTTTACACCTAGTTTAAGTCAGGTTTTATAGCGGATTTTCTCAACTCAATTTCAGTTAATAAGAGACTCACAATAGAATATGATCAGGAGTTCGGTCGCTCCATATAATACCATTAATATTAAGAACAACACACTTCTAAAAGCTCATATAAATGTTTTGATACTCAATAGCAGATAAATACCCCATACAAAATTCCAAGCTACTGTATATGCATTCCTAGGCCCACAATGGGATCCAGGGATATATCACTTCTACTTGTTGTCACTAGCAAATTAATTAGAGCATGATAGTATAAAAGGGGGAACCTATTTCATAATGGCCCGCCCATTTGTTGTTGTCCATCGAATGGTGTTTAAGATATGATTGAGATATGATTGTAGGAAGCCAAACCTATGGACGGGATGGTGAGACATGGGAAAGGGAGCAATTTACGTGGTGAAGATGATAGATCAAGCTGACGAGACTGATGACCTGTGGAGCTACATGATTTAGCAATACGTGCATGTACTTTTGCATGTACCCATCTACATACATAAGTACATACCATCTAACCTAAAAACTTTGACGCAACAATTGACCTCCCTGAATGCAATTGTAAATGTTAACAAAATAGGCAATGCATGGTAAAAAAAATAAAATAAAATATAAACCGTGTGGTTACGTAGTCGCGTATGTATGCACGTACTTAGGCAATGCACATAGAAAATTCCATCGTGTAACGTGTTTATGAGTGGCTTCCATTTAAAGATTTGATGGTGTGGTAGGACAAAACCCGATGCCATAAATCGAGAGGGGTGCTCAACGCTCCAAGGGGGAGTACATGTAAAGAAGCGGAGCCTTAGCGGAACTAGGCGAGTTGCCCAGTCGCAAGGCAAGGCACCATACTAGCAGAACTAGTTAGTACCCAGGTACCATAGTACTTTCCATTTCCACCAATCTTCCCTCCCCCCGTCCGCCCATTCTGCCCGTCACCATTGCAACAACTTCACCTCTGCGTCCTTTCACCCCAACTGCCAACCTGTCGACACCGTTTCTGCCCGCAATCGACGGAGACGACAACGACGCATCGCGACAATCGAAATAGGCACAGGTTATCGATACCGACAATATTTTCATCTAGATACGAGGTTACAGACGGTTTAGGTCGGTGAATGCTGGTGGACTCGGGTATCTTCGACCACAACAGCCGGTCGGCGGTTTGGCGCGACTCGCCACAGTGAGATCGATTATCACCATCATCATCCCACTCAACGACGACGAAGACGATTTACCGACCATCGACCATCAAGCGCATCGTTATCAATCAATCCGTATAAACGTTTACGATTCTTTTTTTCGCCTGTCCGTTCCGCTCCCTGATTACTTCAGGCCTAGTAGGCGCTTCGACGTCAATTTTTTCCCTAGTATTCGCTCAGGCATCTGACGACTTCTCCACCTCCGAACCACTCCGCGCTTTCTGTTCCAACAATCAAAACCCCGAATCTCCTCGATGGCGACCATGTCATTTAATCCTCAGACACCTCAGAGTCCTTCTCAATTATCTCCAAGCACTGGTGATCAGGTATCGAGCATGAACAGCTCCATGACCTCAATCACCACGGCTTTGCCTACTGTGAGTCAATATTTCTCAGCAACAATTCACAGCAAACTTTCCAACGTCAGAGTCACTCGTTTGAGATTGATTAGATTCAAACTTCTCTAAAATTTTTACTAATAACTAATTTCGCATTCCTGCAGCCGGCACATAGCGTAAACGGATCAGGTCAACCAACAGATATGTCCCACGAGATCACGATGACAGACGCTTATCCGAACAAGCGAAAGTATCCTTTTGACGACAGCGGATATCATGAGCAGAAGAAAGTCCATCTCGAGAATCGCCGAGTCGGTATTGAAAACCTACACCTAGATGTTGGTGAAAAGTACCTACTTCGCAGTACTCGTAAGGCTCCCTCTAGTCTCATACCACCCATGTGTCTTGCCATATGCTCTCTTCCAGAGCGATGGCAATACATCAAGGCGGTGTACTTGAATAGCGTTTGGTTTTATTTGGTTAACACTGTTTTTCTCATATAGCTTGTCCTGTCTCCTATCCATCCTTATCCGATGACCTCTTTGAGATGTTCGGGTTGACTACTATTGCCGCCGAGGTCGCCCGCACAAAGCCGAACGGAGAGAAGAATGCTCTTCGCAAGACCTACAAAGGCCAAATAAAGACCCTTGGATTGAGTGGTCATTTCGATGCCGTCAAGAAAGATCCTGATGCGCCCGACGGCCTTCAGGCTTTGGCCATGCTTCCGCAGGATAATTGGGATAGTATGGAAGTCCGCGGAAAGGAGATTCAACGAGGATTAGCACAGATAAACCCGGCGCAGTTGTCCCGAGCGGCAACGATGGCTAAGGGGCCAATACCGAAGGCGGTTTGGGATAGTTCCGTTCTCGGTGATCTGGCACCTGGCGTTGTGGTGAAGAAGACCGGCCATGACCAAGCTGCCAGGCCGACGGCTCCTAGCACTCCGGCTGCTTCTGCTCTTGGTTCCACACCAAAACCAAACAAGGCGTTGACGCCCAACATGGACCGCGCTCGCCGGTTAGGCAAGAAGAGGAGCTACCAGGATAGCAGTTTTGACGGATACGGCGAGGGTTATGGCGACGATGATACGGGGGGATACTCGACAGGTGATGCAGATGATCGGTCGAAACTGAAGAGGAGAAAACAGGTGCATACAGACCGCTCGTCTTCCGCGGGCATCTTCACTAACCGATGACAGAATCCCGGTGAAAGATCCTCGTACGGTAGCAGAATGGGGACATGACCCGAAGATATCCCATCGGGGGACAAGACATGACGTTTCTGCGTAGCTGCCACGGTGGAATGCGCCCAGCGATATATATACGTCGACCCTACGCTCCCCACACAGCGTGCTGCGGTCATTTGCATTTCCCATGATTTTAGCATGGCGTACGGCGTTCAGATGACGAAATTTTATTGAAGGCAACACGGCCCGGGGGTCCAAATACCATTATTTTTGCGTGGATTTGATTGGCAAGCACGAGCACTGCTCGGCTTTCCGTACATATTGCCTTGAAGCAGATGATAAAAGCAATTCAGAGGGTTCCGGGGGTTAGCTACATTACGACAGTAATGGGCATCGTCAATAGGACATGAGCACTTGTTTGTAATTTGCAAATCATTGGGGTGCCTAGTTCTCTAATGCAACTTGGATTGAGCATACTCTCAGTTCCAACATGCCTCCGTAGAGACCTTTCCCGTCTCGTTGATCCGAGAGTATCTTCGAGCAGAAGACAGTTGGCAGATATGCTCTTCTGGATAAGGGTTGGCTCAATGGCTTGATACTGTAAATCTCTTGCCCAACAACAACAACATAGAGGTGTCTTGCGTTTAGCGTAGCAGCAGCAGCAGTGCGCCTCGTTGGTACTGGCAGGTCAGGAGCCAGCAGTGAGCTCGTCGATTCGAGCCGAAGCGAAGGCTTGGACAAGACGATGGACGACACTAAGGTCTCAAGTCTTCTGAAGAACCGACTAGAACAGAGACCACTGCTATTACTCCTGACTAGAGTTACAGATCTTGCATTTCGGCACGGCGAGATGGTAGTTGAATATGATTGATTGAACACCAAATTTGTCCCAGTCTTCTCAATTATTTGTGACAGTGATTCCAGCATCCCCTCCCCGCAGAAGCAACAATAACCGTAGCGAGCTCATCACGGATATTCTAAAGGTACCTAGGCATAAATACTAATATTCTCATGTTCGTCCTTTTCTAAAAGTACACATTACCACTAAGTAAGGCCAAGTCACTCCCTGTCAACGAAGCCGAGGTACTCTTCCCGGCCAAACCTACATACATCTGTACCTACATTTGTAACTACCTCCTTGATGTATATTTTCTCTGTGGTGTCCAAAAATATTTAGGTACCTAGGTACATCTAATGCATCTACCTAAATGAATTGAAAAGTGCCTCTAAGTTGTTGAATTAAGGTACGTGCCTGCAATGGAAGTTTAAAATGTGGTATCAAGATGGAACTACATTCAAGCCCCACATTCAACACTCAGTGTGTAACTTCCCAGCTTTACGTCAACCCCACTATCACATCTCCATTGAGTTAATCAATCTACCACCAAACGTCTTCCTTCCTCTTCCTTCTCTACATTTTACAACCTCTCCAGCATCATGCATTCGTTTCTTGTCATTGGACATACCAAGATTCCATTATTCACCTAGATATATATGCTATGGAGTCTTTGAGATCTTCTATTTCAATATAGATAATAGATTTCGGCCGAACCTCGCTCACTTTACGTCACGGAGATATTACTGAGCCCCCCTTTGGAGGCCTTCTTGGTTTTAATAGAAGCCTATCTTACCTAACTAGACATCTACCTATCTACCCAACCACCCAATTCACCCTATTGCAGACTCTTATTCAAACTTTCCTCCATTAATCGATTGAATCCTCACGTAATAATAGCCATGGATGGAGCAGATAGTCCTTCCTTAGAGGTCCCTCATCCCGGATATGGCCGTCGACGGAGTTCTTCGCCTGTCTCATTCGCTTACCTAAATGATCCGCGATCCTCTTCTACTCAGTCGTTGGTCCCCACGCCATCTGAACAAGATACTTCTGGGCGGCGTAGGCTTCTGGTCATCTACATCCATGGTTTCATGGGTAATGATGCCTCTTTTCAATCTTTCCCCGCTCATGTGCACCAATACCTTAAACTTGCCCTCGCCGACACTCATGTTATACACTCCAAGATCTACCCCAGGTACAAGACTTACAAAGCCCTCGATGTTGCCCGCGACAATTTTAGCAAGTGGCTGGCCCCACACGAATCGCCCACTACCGACATAGTGCTTGTCGGCCACTCGATGGGAGGATTGCTAGCTGCTGATGTCGCCTTGATGGTAAGTCATTCAACTTACCCCTTTATTGAATTGGCTAATAACTTGCTTTAGCCATCGAGGAACCAGTACAGTGTTGGTTATTTTTTGCATCGCATCTTAGGGACAGTGAATCTAGATGCCCCCTTCCTTGGGCTTCATGCTAGTGTCATCACGGCTGGTCTTGCCAGCTTATTTCGGCCCAAGACGGACGTACCAGGTCCACCAGAGGAACCAATACCGGAGGATGAATCGACTTTATCTTTGTCTAATGTTGCTTCGGTAAATAATTCACTGTATTCAGATCCCTCTAGTTCGTCTCGATTCTCTCCTCCGCCTTCTGCATCGCCAGGGACACCCGGTCTGCCGTATGGTATGACATTTGACCCTAACTTTAACCCGTCCTTCAACAATGATGCCCGCGTTCAGGATAGGGGTTGGTGGAAAAACATTGTGCATTTCGTCGAGAAGCACAACTCCGAGGGTCTAGTCGATGCTGCCACTTACCACATCACGTCACATTTGGAATTTGGAGGCTGTCTTTTGGACCCTAATGCCCTCAGAACGCGATATGAGAATATCCGTAGGTTAGAGGATGTAGACGATCTGAAGTACCGTGGTTTCCCTCATGTACCGCCACAGGTTCGCTTCGTTCAGTACTACACCGTGTGTCACGGTTATCCTAAGAAGCCCAAAGGCCAGAACTCTAACCACAACACGGAAAATCTTGATGTTCAGCCAGCTCCATCAACGCCACGTATCGCTATTCAAAACCCAGACGGTCTTCCAAGTCCGCAAGCTCTCGCGAGCACCAGTCTTGATAACAGGCCTTTGAGTCATGATTCATTTGATGGCCACGATGAAGAACCGGAATTGCAAATACTTGCTCCTGAACCAATTTACGAAGAAGACGAACCTGAACCAGAATCAAATTCAATAGGCCAGCCTCTAGAAAATCCCAAGGTGGTGGCCTCGGAGGGTGCAATATTGCTCAACAAGAATTCCGATAACATCGATGCGGACACAAAAGTAGACTCGTCAACGAATCTTGAGGAAGGCCACGAAAAATCCTCATCTCAGGGCTCATCGGATAACAACCCAACCGCCGCAACTGGCCTTCCCGACGCTCTAGCATCATTATATCTCGATCTTCCCGAGGTCCCAGAGCCCCCCACAAAGCCCGAACTACCCGATCTAGACCAGTACACGGACAAAAATGCGCGAAAGCAGGCCGAGAAGGAATCGAAGCAGGTGCAGAAAGACTACGCTAAGCTCGTAAAAGAACGCGAAAAGGCCATCAAGGAGAGACAGAAAACCATCGACAAGAGGAAAAAGAAGCTGACGCAGGAGACGGAGAAACGAGAAAAGGAAGAGCAGAAACGGCGAAAGAAAGAGGAGGCTATGATGGCTGCTGCGTCGAGCTCCGCGACCCCGGAGGACGCTCACCTGGGACAGCAGGGTCCATCCAAACCATCCGCAAAACCTCCTAAGCCACCCAAAGAACGCAAATTCTGCAACCTGAGCAAGACAGACGGCCAGGTGGACTCGAAATGGGTCAAGATCTTTATAAAGGACGTAGACCAGGTCGCCGCGCACACGAGCCTGTTCTTCAGAGGTGATCATTACGAAAAACTCGTTGGCGATGTTGGTGATACTATCTTGCGATGGGTGCAAGACGACTTGACGAAACGGGCTATTTTGGACATGGACGTTCCCCCGCTGGACTGATTGATGCTTGCGCCTGCTGAAAGCGAAAGCTACCTCAGTATAGCACGCGCGCACACGTTCCCCTATTGTATTAATACGATACCCCCAAGTAATGTAATGATTGAATGATAATAGAGTAGTATTAATTATTGACGCCGTGAAGCTTTATCGAGTGAAGTAGAGATTAATTGATTGCCTAGGCAGGTATATATGTCATTACTCGAAATCCATATACGACCTATTATACTTGTTTTTCGTATATGCCGGCGCGGGACGGTGCTCGACATCGACGTCAACGTCTACGCAAATCGTAGATTTTACTCGTATCCTTCCCGCCTCCACATTATTAATATCGTCGCCACCCTTCCCACGACCACAGCCACAACTACATTCCCCCGACGGCATCTCGCGCATGCGAAACGCAACACCCCCGTCGCGCACGACGCGGTGACTCCACCGCCGCATCGACAAGCCTACTCCCCCTCCTCCTACCGGCCAACTAGGCGTCCCACCACCAGCATTCGTCAGCCCGCCCAGCAGACGAGGAAACAGACGCGCCAGCAGCGGTCGCAGCGTCGGCAGGCAAGCGCACGTGATCGCCAGATTGCTCTCGACGCCGGACCACAGACCAAGCCGCACCCCGCTTGTCGACGGGTCCGTGGTGGGGTCGAGCTCGTAGATGGAGACGAGCCGCATGACGGAGGCGATGCACACGACGGCGCCGACGGTGAAGACGGCGAGCAGCGCGTACCGCTGCCTCGGCGCGATCTGCAGGTTGCGGATCAGGGGGACGGGGATGGCGAACAGCAGCAGGTCGAAGCCCGTGTTCAGGATCGAGGTGGCGAACATGAACATGGGGATGTTGATGCACCGCGCGTCGTCGTCGTCGTTGCGGGTTGCGGAGCTGGGCGGTTCCCAGGATAGCTGGATGGGGATGCAGGATAGGATGCCGCCGAGGAACAGGGTTAGCGCGAAGATGGTGATCAGGGTCATGAGCGTGTTGGCCAGGATGCTGAAGGACCGGCTTGTCCAGATTCGCTGGTAGGATGTTAGGATGGAGAGTTTGATTAGGCTCGTGGATAGGCCCCAGAGAGGGGGCGAGATCCATATCGTCTGGGAGTTTGGTTTGTTAAAAAGTGTTGTTTGTAAAACGCTCTTTCGGGGGACGAAGAAACGTACTTGAAGCGTCAGGGTGCGGTTTTCTGGCGTCATGCTTGGTAAGGGGTCACCGAAACCTGCTGTTGCCCCTGAGTAACAATAGTAGCAATATCGTTAGCTGCCTAGAGAATCATCGGGGCTGTCAAATTGGTTGTTCTTAACTTACCCACCACATTCGCCAGATATGTTGCAAGTGTGAAACACTGCGTGTAATAATGGGTGGTTAGTATCCTCGACATAACGAAGAGATTATTATGGTGGTCTACGGGAAAACTCACTATCGCACCAACACATAACCAATCGTCTGCCCCCGGGTTATGAAGCTGCACCACACGAACATAGAGCCGCAAGCCGACGGCCGCAAAGGCGAGAGCGAGAAGCGGCGTAACGACGCCGATCAACGGGGCAGCTTGTACGGAAAAAAGCATTTGCTCTAACCCCTAGCCCTCGACAGCATTGTACAACACAATATAAATAGGATAAAGACAAGAAAGATAACACATATACGCGAAATAGATGCTCGAGCTTAGATGGTCTAATATAAATAAATATGCTGATGGCAGGTTCAAATAAGCCTGAAGTCAAGTGTAACAATTGCACGCGTCAGATAATTCCCCTAACTATAATTATATCGCTGGCTCTCGAGCTTGGAGTCGATCACACACATCGTATGTAGATTTGGAAGCTAGATGGGAGGGTGAGACGGTCTGACCGTCATGATGGATACGAAAACAAATGATATACCTAAATATTGGCTTTGTGGCTTGCTTTGGATCAAGGCAAGTCAATGCTGTTGGCTCACCATATGGTACAGTGCGGTACACCGGTCAAGGATTGCGATCGAGGGCAGCTTTTCGTACATTTTGAGGGCTGCACTTACGGCTTACTGTAGCCTCGAACGTTGGTAGCGATTCGGGTCCGAAAGTCGTAAGGATATCTTTGTTTAGAGTCGAATCCCTTTTTATAGTAAGTCTAGCAGGAATTGTTTCAATCCCAAACCAAAGATTTAGATGGCCCAGCCCAAATCAGGTCCCAGGAGGATGACATGCCAAGATATAGGTGTCGTAGTGTCGGGACCGGCTTGGAGCCGTAAGCATGGTTCCTGCGGTCATACACGCCGAACCGGCCGATTGGAATGCCGAAAGCGTCTTCGGGGGTTATACCCAGAATCGGAATATGTCTTTTGGTTCGCCAAACCTGAAGATAGGGGATAATCTCCCGCATCATGTCCAAATCGATATAAAAACCGCGAGAGAAGACAATGGACGGTATCCTCTCGCGGAAGTTAGTAAATCGCCCAAATGTTAAATATCGGTTGATCTATCCAATAGATAGTTTTCCTCATTAACCACCTACTGGCGTTTCGGGTCTCCCTTAGTTCGTATCCAAATTTCCGAACATGTTGGGCCATTAATCGAGGTAGATAAGTTCTAGGCTTTCGCCAAAAGCCGCACCTAATCTAGACCATCCCATAGTCCGATCGACCAGCTATCGGCAACCGCGAAGAGGATGAGCATTCTTGTCGCAACAAGGGAAGGTAACCATGCTACGTGAATGCTAATGGTAAAGGTAAATAGATCTTGTGCAGTAACCGAAGGGCCTAGCCCATGAGAAAGCTGTTAACACTCTGCAAGGTAGCTCTGCTCGGGTTGGCCTCAGGAAAGTTCGTCATGATCCGGCTGAGCTTCACTCTGATGTCGCTTTTGTTGTGATTAGGAGGCGGTAGGCCAGAGCCGTAGTTGCCTTGAGCGTCGAAATGTTGACACAATAATGCGAGCGCTACTCCGATGGATATATCCTTTCCCGTCTCGCAAGCAATCCATATTTGCTTCCGCTCGGAATCAGTCTCCGGTTTCCGTTCCAGATAGCGCTGCACGAAGTCGCTAATGTTGGGGAGAGCGAGGCGAAGGTTGCGGCTGGCCAGTTTGGCCTTGCCTAGGCCTACTTCCATAAGGAGGGGACTCTTGACCCACGAGCTTGGGTCTGTGGTCTTGGAGTGAATGGAAATCGTGCAAGTGGATGGTGATGGCGGGGTTGTCTGGGATAAAGGCCTGACGAACAGACAAGGCGCAACTTGCTTGGGACCTGGCGTGTCTATAGTCGCTACATTTTCGGCGACTAATGAACGTACCAGATCAGGCAGATCCGGCTCTGGTGTGGATAGTAGGGTGTCTGCATGCCGCCAGAAAACTGGTGGGGTCAGCCCTAAAGCCCAGTTCTCGGTATCGTCGCCGGCGCCTTGGATATAGCCACCCTCGCTCATTTCCCCGCCGAGGACTCGACGGGAGCTAGTGCAGCATATAACCGGGTGGAAATCCTCGAATATCTGATCCGTCGGGACGAGGTGGGATTCCTGGGTGACCCATATGGGCCTAAGAGGCTTCTTGAGTCGCTGGCGGTAGGGGCCTAAATCGATATCCAATGCCTTGAGTGAAGCTACATGCTCGGGGATCCTCGACTGAATCTGCGCATGTTCGGATTCCGACACGGCATTTGGAGGTGTGTATAGTTCGTGGAAAGCTGGATTTTCAGGAAACAGAATATGGTTCAAGACACAGCACCAAATAGATACAGTCTTGCTAAGGGCATCTGGAATGCGCTTGCCTCTTCTTGTCGAGTCCACGACGATGCAGCCATCGTTGTTGCCGATTATGTCTAGCAGATTGAGATTGAGTCGTCGCGTGCTGAACCTCCATTGTCCAGTGTGGCCGTCAGTGCTCTTGAAATAGGCAGAGCCAGCCTTCTTTTCTAAGGGAATGTACCAACTGCCGCATCGCTCGTTTGCAACTAGCGGACGGGAGAAGGCATCTGCCACCTCGGCTACGAAACCTGCATCTTCCCGTATGGAGCGCAAGCGATTGGTGATGGAGAGATTGGCCCTTTTGAGATCGCCAAGAATGCGGGAAAAGTTGTGGTTTGCTTGGGGCGAGAAGATGAGCTCTGATGTTGTCGTAGCCATAATTATTAATTATTATTGTTATCCCTCCCAAGAAGATACATATGCCCAAAAAAAATGTGTGATATATATCCAACTTGTATAGGTAGAGCAAAGGGTGGAAAGTCGACGAAGTAAATATTGATGTTGATTCTCGGAGAACTAGGCGTTTAGGCGTTCTAGGTGGGTGCCAGAAGAGGATAATAGGTGGGTATCTGTGCCCTACCGGAGCTTAACAATACCGGTACCTTGGAAAATACAGTTCACAGCTAGCCGTACGGGCACGGTACAGAAATTTAAAACCGGAACTTATCGATAATAACCTATTATTTCATTAATTTAGAACCATCCAATTTCTCAGCCACGTCACTTTCGAATTTCCAAGCGGAATATATGGTAAAATTCTCAATAATTCAGCGTGCTATGTATGCCCTAGCAAAAGGACAGGGTATCAAATAGTAGTGGTCTTTTCCTCATCGTTGAAGTACACGAGGGATAAGAAAAATCAATTCCGTCCATTACATCCATCCATGCATCCAGCCACCTCCTCCTCAGCAGATCACCTCTGCTTTTATTACCAAGCTGAAGTCCCTAGTACCCTGCTTAAGAAGACAAGGCGTCATCATCAAGTCCACCACCTGTTTCGTCCCCAATTTGCCTTTGACCTCCATCATCTCCTCTAGGTAGGAGAAACCGTAGGTGAGCTCGCTGCCCGGCCTGTCCGACATCAGGGGTATGTATTTGGACCGAGCGAAGATGGCGGTGAGCTCTGTTGCCGTCTTGACGATGTCCGACAGCGCATTCTTCAGCCCGTTCGTGTCGACGCCGTTGGCAAATGCCGTCAGGGTGTCGAAGATGCGGCCAGTTACGGTGTTCATCATCGTCGGGTCGAGCGGGCATCCGTTGTGGAACATTCGCGCCGTGTGTAGTCGCCACTCGTCGAAGTCCGCATCGGTCACCTTGGACGTCGGCGGCGTCGCGAAGACATCCGCTAGTTTGTAGGCCAGGTCGCTCTGCTCTCTACCCCATGCTCGCAGGTACCTTGAGAACAATGCCGTGTACACGTAACGCCAGATCAAAGCTCGGAAGAAATAGCTCGTGAGCTGTGGATTGGACAGGTAGGATTTCCAGTGTTTCGACAGGCGCTCGAATTCTCGTTTCGCCTTCTCCGTCACCAGCTTCAACTGGACGGTCTCGTTGAATCTGTTCAGCGTAAGTGCTCGGATCTTGTTGCGTAGATTTTCCCATAGGTCTTTGACACGGTCGTCGGTGATGTCGGCGTCTTTCAGGGCGTTGCTGCTGCCACCGGTCTGGAGTTGTTGCTCCAGCTCCTCGCACTGTCTGCTCTTCTTCGCTAGCTCGTCTGTGACGCTCTGGTATTTCGCTTCCACCTCACGCATTCGTGAACGCGTGATCACGATCGGCTCGTCATCATCTTCCTGTTTCGTCTGGATACTGCCTATCGCAATTGAAACAGGGTTCTTCTCGTCATTTCCTCCATTTCCCAGCGGGCGAGGCGCTTGAGCACCATCAAAACCACCATCTGCACGACGTAGTTGCTGGACTTCGGCTTCTAGCTGCTGCATCCTCTCCTCATATCTTCCCTTCTCCTGCGCCCAACTTTTTATAGCCTCGGCATGGTCTACTCGAAGCTGTCTCATCTGGAGGACCTTCGCAGTGAGAGCTCCTTGGGTCTCGGAAAGCTGATTTCTTAGAGCTTCCATGGTTGGATTTCGCGTACGAGTAGAAGGTGAAATAGGTAGGTAGGTATCTGTGTAAGTGAGAAGTCGTTGGGTTGTGGGGAGAATAAATGGAATTGCGGAAGGTATTCAACTAAACTTTATTGATTTTACTCTTTACTGCATTGTCATAATGTGAGCTCTATTGGCGCGTCCTTATGTCTTTGTTGGGGAGCTCGCGCTCGCCTAATTCTGCTAAGGCCTCTTTTTTTATTTTTAAATTTTTTCTTATCTTTGTTAGGTATTTGACGTTGCTGTGATGCTTTGGGCTTTATTAGCGCGGCTTCCGTGTTGCTTCCGCGTTGCTATTGCCTTTGTTACTGCTAGGTTACCGATTTGCGTTCGTGCACATAGAAGAGCGCCGAAGCCTCCGCAATTTGTACCCATCCTTCCATTTCGCATCAATTAAACAACCAATTTTTTCGGCAATGCCAGTGTCAAATTTCTATGGAAGCAATCGCTCTCTGCGCAACTAGTTTTCTTCAATACATCGTAAAACAAAATCAAACTAGTGCCTCAAATGGGCTCGGGCCTTGATCTAAGTACCCGTAGCACGTCTCCGAAGTTATCCGAAGCGCTGTTCATCATCCTCAAACTTCCATAGCCATAGCAATCTCCCAAAGCTTGCCGAAATGGTGCTTGCTCATTTCAGGCCATCGACAAACCTCGATGTATCTGCCACTGTTTCACTTTCTTCAGTGTCGTTCCGCGCTTTCATTGACGTCTTTTTCTCCCCTAGAACTCGGGATGGTCCAGCCTGTACTGAGCCATATCAATGGACCATACTCCTTTCTTCCAACCGACCAGCGCCACTTTTAAAACCTTCCTATATTCAACATCAGAATTAAGATGTTTGCCGTATCTTATCAGCGCCGGACAGTATACGATCTCAACGGTGTCGTCGTCGTCATTATCATTGTTTACCCTTGGGGCATATGGCTCCATCCATGTGGTGTCGTAAGCCTGGGAAGGATGGTGGACTCCAGAAGGCTCTTTTCTCATGATCTTGAATCGGTCCAGAGACCAATTAAGGTGCCGCGCAAGCACCACTGCCTTATCTACTACTCTGCTAAGTGATGGCTTGATATGGGTTTCGATCTCAGTCTTCTGGTCCTCGACGATGAATGGTTTCAATAGCTGCAAGAGCTGCTCCTTCAGCTCCTGGAGCTTCATATCGTCAATGTGGCAGTCGAAAAGTATTTGCGCGGTATGTGCTCTCCATCCATCAAGTGCATCTTTATCGCCACCTAACACACCAGCTGAATAAATGTCAGCAACCCATACTCAATAAACATCATAAAGATCAACTTACATTGGATATCATCAAGGAACTGTCCGGCCTCGTCACTACTACCCCACAGCTTGAATGGGTTTTCTAGAATCTTGTCGCACAGAAAATGCCACATAGTCGCTTCAAAGAGTATACGTGCAAATGACCTGTTCTGGAGGAACTTGCGAATCGGGGTGTCTGTTAATCCCTGCAATGCCTTTTCGACTTGCTCTGGTATGGCTTCCCCATCAAACACCTCCACAAGATGACCAAAGGTGAAACCGCGAATGCTGTACTGGACTTCCCTATATTGCTGGACCAGCATTGCCTCCGTCGGCTGGTCTCGAGTACTCATCCTTTCGAGTTTCTCTCTTGTGGATATGAGCTGGGTATTTTTAAATTTGAGATCTCGCTGGGTGGATTGCAGCTGCTTCTTCGTCTTTTCTAGCTCTCTTTCGAGCTTCTCTACAGCCACCGTTAATTTTTCAGTTTCTTGAGATGCCTCAGGAGAGTCTTCCTGTTGGTGCTCTTGGTGATCCTCCTGCTGAATCTCTTGCTGTTGCTCTTGTTGTTGCTCTTGCTGTTGGCGCTTTTGCGCTTTAGCCTTTCGTGAGATTGGCTTTCGTCCCCGGGGCTTAGCAGTGGTCTTAGGTTTTTTTGAGGCTTGGGAACCAGCCGTCACATCGTCGGCATGATCTCGCTTTCGCTTGCCCTTCATTGATACCGTCAGCTCAGGCTCAAGGCCTTCGGTGTCATGTTTAGCCTTTTTGGCTGTTTGAGGACCCTCGGTTGAATTGTCCTTCTGGGCGCGCTTTCTCTTTTTGACTCTGCTACCAATAGTGCTCTCGGGTGACGAGGGGATCGATGGATCCAAGGCCGTGGTTTCTGGCATCTCAGGTGGCGTAATTCCAGCCAATCTAGAAGCACGCGCTGCAGGTAGACCGGAGAATGTCATCATGGCTGATTTGGATGCCATTGTCGAAGAGGAAATGAATGATATGGTTGAAGGTAGCTTAGGTAGGTCTCCGCGACTCGAAAGGGATAGCAGGAATAGTGTGGTCGAAAGGTGAGTATTTATCAATGTGTAGAGCTTTGCTCTTTGGTAGGTAACCTAGTAGTGGTATATGGGAAATGAAGGTTTAAAGTGCAATGAATCTCAACTTAATTTGCTGTAATTTGCCGGGCAGGAATGTGATGGGAATATCAGTAATGGTAGTTGTTAGTTGTCGGTTGGTTGGTTGATTGATGGTTGTCGGTTGTTGGATTTCTAAAGACGTAGAAACAGCCTGGCCGAAAATTAAATTTAGTTAGAAAAAAATGCAGCAGAGGGCAGTGCAAGGGCTTAGGGTTTTATTTTTTGTTTTATTTTATTTTTCATCGAAGTTTTCTTGCACCAGGTAGGATTTTCAGTTGTCTTTATCAAGTGGGAAGTTGCAGTCCTTACCTTAGGTGTGCACCGGTATCGCATTCCTCGACAGGTCCAGCTGCCAGCGCTCCTTCCTAGTTAAAGTCCCACCCCCTTAATTCTACAGCTGCCAATTCATCTGATGTATCTACCTACCTCCACATTTACCGCGGGGTACATTTTCGAAATTACCTTTCAATTAATGCTGCCACCTTTCCCACATCAACTCTGACTTCTTTTTCTCCTTCGCTACCTACACACCCACCTACAACAAGTTTAACCTTGTCACCATCCAGGGTCACAGGTGTCTGCGATCTTATTCCTGTTTCTTTATTATCAAAAGTCTTTAAGCAAAGAAAAACATACGCACTGCAGATTCCTATGCTCCTTCTTTTCTAACCAACATCATGGCGGCTTTCGAATTTCAAGCCCCAGAGGAATGGAACAGACCCGTGCTCGTAGTCGGTATTGACTTCGGTACCACGTGCGTATCAACCAGACCCTTGATTGCGAATAGCATATCCTTACTTATATTCTTTATAGGTCCTCTGGAGTCTCCTATGCAGTTTGGGAGCCTGAGAAGAATCGCCAAATCCAACCCAAGACAATTATGCAATGGCCCGGCTATAACATGTTTAATCAGGAAGATACAAAGGTTAACTCGGCAATTGCGTATGCTGACAACGGAGAGTTTTCCTGGGGAAGACAAGCAATGGGAAAAGAGAATTGCATTCAGTGGTTCAAGTTACTCTTGCCTGGCAACGAAGAACTTTCGCCCGACGGTAAAAATATACCGCACATTCAGCAGGCGGCAGCTGCTATGCAACGCCTAGGGAAGGACGTAACAGAGGTGACCGGAGACTACTTACGAGCTATCTTCGCCCACAGCATGATTATTATCAACACGAAAGTACATTCTGTGGTTGTGGATGAAACCCCCTTGCACGTTGTTGTCACAGTCCCAGCTATCTGGAAGGAAGCTGAATTAGCTCAGATGGAACGAGCTATCATGATCTCTGGTATCCTCGATACCCACCCCCATAAGGCTGCCGGGGTTACATTTCAATTCGCCAGCGAGCCTGAGGCCGCAACGATGGCTTCGATTTTCGGGTCTGATGCATAGGAAGGTTTGACTCCAGGAACATCGTTTGTTGTCGCAGATATTGGCGGGGGGGCACTGTTGTAAGCTGGCCCAATCCAATCTGGTGCTGTACTAACTTATGTAGGATTGCAATTCATACAGCGTGAATGACGCTGAACCCATCCGGATTCGAGAAATAGTCGAAGGTGAGGGCATATTTTCTGGTGGCACTTTCCTAGACCAAGAATTTTTAAGCATGATGGAAAGAAAGCCAGCGAAGTATGGTTCTTCCTGGGATATGATCCATGAGGTCGACAGGCGCACAATGCTCGAGTTCTGGGAGTATTCTCTGAAGAGAGTATTTGACGCTCAGACAGCTATGTACCCTATCGATGCGGGCGTAGCCCAGGGAGGCGAAAGGGAAACTTTCGAAGTCTCAGCGTTAGTGACTAATCCCTTGACCCAGTCATAATAACCTCTAATCATTTTTACAGGGATGAGCTCCGGGCCGTGTTCGATTCTATTATACCTCGTATAGAGGATCTCATCCGCCGGCAGGTCGACGCCATTGAACAGAAGACTCTCCAACGACCAAAGGTAACACGACCCCCTAAATTCGCCTGTATAATCAAAACCCTAGGCTCTAAATTCTGTACGATGCTTAACTAACCAATTGTAGTTTATTTATTTGGTCGGACGCATCTCTCACAGCCCATACCTTGTCGAGTCGCTCAAAAAGCGCTTTTCTCGTCCTCACCGCATTAAGATACTTCAAAGGCACGACTTCACAGGGTCTGCTTCCGTTTCCCCAGGTGCGGTGTTCTGTGGAGTACATCGCTATCGGCTCGCGCTACAATCTCGTATAGCGAGACACAGCTTCGGCTTCGTGGAGAGCCATGTGTTCGAGGATGGGGTCCATAATCCCCGCGACAGGTTCTTCGACTCATCCCGAGGTGTTTACATGGCAGCTGACCAGATGAACTAGATTATAAAGCGCGTAAGTCATGATTATGCTTCTTTCACAATCAAAAGGTTAATTTGCTAATTATTGAGAAGGGTGATGATGTAGGCGAAAGCACGTCGCAGATACTGCCATATGAGCGAAGAATTGAGCTGACAGCCCGGGGACGCAAATGCTGGACTGAGACAATCTGGCAATCGAGTCATCCAAACCCGCCAACCCGGTTCAAGGAGCTTCAAGAGCGCGATCTAATCGTGGCAGCTAAACGTTTTAGGATCCAGACTCCGGTCGTCGTTCAGAGCCTTCCATTATTACCCTTTGACAATGACATCTCCTGGTATATATTCAAGTACGACGTCAAGATAGAGACCCTGGCATCAAGCTTGGTTTTCTCGGTGAAGTGGCTTAATAGCCGCAGCGAGTGGAAAGTACTCAAAAAGATCGGAGTGAACATCATCGTGGATGATGATGACAATATGGATTAAGACCAGTATACTTATGAAGTGGATGAGCTTGACTGTCATATGGTAGTATAATCCCTCACAAACCCAACAGTGCAACCGAATGGTCTAGAGCTTGTAGCGCTATGACTACCTAATGATTGAGGGTGGATGCTACCTTATGATAGTTAAGCTAGTACTAGGTCTATTACGAAGGGAAAGCTGGACGTACCTGCATCATGGTGCGTGTATTGTTTCGTGTATTGCTTTGCGTATCCTTTAATGCAACTTATAAATCGTGTATTTTTTCTTACAGTAATGAATATAACAACCTCATAAAGCCAACCCTATTAATATTTCCCGAGCGCATACAATTGCCTAGTTGGTATAAGGAGTACTACACGGATCCGCCAATACGATATATTCAACTTTCTATTTGATGCTTCTATATCTGTTGATCTCTCTATACTCTTGCGGGCGATGTATTAGTGGTCTTCCATACTGGTAGCGGTTTTTAGGGAATCTCTGGCAATTTGGGCGGATTTTGAGTAGGGGGGAAGTTTCTCGAGAGCTTCGAACAAGATCGACGAGAGATAGGAGTAAGTTTCGTGCTTAATATCACCCTGGCGATGCTTGCGGATGATAGCCTTACTCATTAAAATCACAGCATCAATCAAATGGTGAGGATATGGGTCGATGGTGATGAATGATGTGACAATTGGGGACTGCGAGCTGGGCGTGGCGCAGCCAGGTATTGAAGAAGTACCTAGATTCTCAGAGGGCGGCTGGATGGTGTATGTGCTCTCGATTCCAAACTTAACAACGTTGAAAGATTCATCCTCGGCATCCTTCCTTGCTTCCATCACCTCCGCTAGTAGATCCGACCGGCGAGTAACTTCAAGTGTATTGACCATGATCATTATACCCAAATAGTATTGCAAGTTTACCTCGTACCACCTAAACCGGTACAATTGGTCTAAAAAGTGAAGTTTTCTCTCGCAGACGTTGAGGAGGGGCCGGATGGTTGTTTTGAAGATGTCCAATGTATCATGAATCGACTGCCACGTAAAAAGAAGGGTCTCCTCGTCTACCCCCTCCCTCAGTGCTTCTTTTAGCGAAGTCGTTATTTTCCAGAGATACAACTTGCAGACGCCGGCCGCGGATAGGATCTGAGAGGCGGTGCTATCAGATACTTCGAATCCCTTCGTTCGCCAATCCTCTGTCCGAGGATGGAACGAGCCTACGAGGAATGACCTGACTAGGCGCCATACTGGTTCTGAACATGCTCCTTTCAACCCCGAGGTTAGAGAAGACCTAAAGTTGGAGGTCAAAGAACTCGATGTGTCCCACATAACCGCCGCCCAGTAAGCCCTGCTTTCAAGATCTAGATACGCACTCTGAGGACTGAGAGTAGTAACAGAGCGCACCAACGTATCTATCCATGCCGAAGTCTCCGATCCATGAAATGAATCCTCGACCTTCCGTTCTCGCAGTCTCTGGATCTGCAATAAGGCAGTCTGGATGCACACCAAACCGCTAATTCCATCCAGCTCTTCGTCCTCAGAGATCCCTATAGGGATTGGTGTTCGTGAAAAGAGATATAATGCCAGCACGGATCGGTAGGATGCGCGGTTGATGACTTTAAGCATGTCCTTCCTGGTAGCGCGCCAACTTTCTCTGATCATTTCCTCATCCCGTGACTTTTGAACATCATCTCGGTGGGGTATTAGTGATAGCCAACGAGCTGTATAAGCCCGAATCGCCCGTCTCAGATGTTCGTTGATCTGATCGTCTCTTTCCTCTCTTTGGATTTGGACTTGAATTATGTCATCTTGGCTTTGGTGATCTGGCTGCTCGGCGTGAAAATCGTCGAGCACACCGAAAAGCTTCGTTGCAGGGATACAGACATCGCTTTGTGGATCATTTCTATTATTATTAGCGATCGGGAACAACTTTCAGATCATGGCTTCGCTTGACATACATAAATGGGCAACTGTCTTTACCAACCCCCAAGCCAAAGATCGAGTCGAACCCCTGATGAAAGATTTGAGAAGACCACTGAGTCTGCGAGACATCCGCGGGCTCAGCTGTTAGGGGAGAAGATTCATCAGACGAAGTCTCTCGAGGCAAACCTAAAGGCTTCTTCTTCACCCTATTGATCCACTACATATTATTATTGATGGAGTCGTATATAGTGATTGTTACCGTCTCATACCTCAAAAGTGCACTGCTGCTCTTTTCTAGAACATCTCGAACACGAGCCACGCCATCTCAATCTGCCGTTCTGAGGACCGGGCCTCAAAGCGTCACACGCGACGCGTGAGTGTCGACAGGCGTCGCAGCTGGAAAACTGCGTTCTCTTTCTCTTGGAAGTATTATTAACCATATTGATATTCGAAATCATCGACTACTGTATTTATTTACTGACTGCGATTTGTGAAAACCAAGTTGTCGTTTACGAGCGAGTGGTGGGGAATTTCCGAGGATGACAAATGTAAAATACAGTATGAAAACGAATCAAGATGAGAATCATCACACCGTGCCATGTAAATAATCTACGGATCCGCCCAGGCTGTTTCCCGTCGTCCATCACAAGAAGCTTGCAACCAATGCCCGCAACTCGGCTTCGCTCAGTTCCTTTATGCCCAACAGTTCATTGTCTAAATGGGTTGAGAAATCACCACCATAACCAATGCCCATAATTCCGCAGAAGGAGAATCCAAGCGTGGCAGCATCTACATCTGCTTCAGGACCTTTGGCCAGCTCAGCTAAGCCTTCCTGCTTGATCTCTTCCGTGTCCTTGATGCTGGTGGTCCAGTCTTTTCCATCCACATCCTTGGCGTATTGTATGAGTTGATTCTGCGTGACCCGCGCAGAATGGACATACACAATGCGATTCGCGGTTTGGGCTTGGTTGCGGATGACGCCCAGAACGGCCTTCGCGATATCGCCCAAGTTCGTGGCGCTGAACGGCACATCTCCGCCGTTGTACAAGATGGCGCTATGTTGCGACAGGTCCAAAAGCAAGCGCGTTTCGAGGCACCAATCAAGGAAGAACCCATTGGCAATTGCAGTGTAAGTGAAGCTCGGATTCGACTTGAGCTTGGTCAAGAGATATTCCTGCACCGAGGCCTTCAGAGAGCCCAAGGGTAGCTTCTGGCATAAGGGGTTCGCGGTGTCTATGCCGAATTCCGCGGGGATGAATCTTTTCACGCCGGCGGCGACGGAGGCGTCTATCAAGGGGTTCTGGCTGCCTATGGCTAGGGTGGCGACGCAAGAGACGACAACGACAACTCCTACTAGTGCAGGAGTTAGAGACTCAACAGAGGTGAAGTCTACTTCCTTGATAGTCAGGTTTGGATGTGGCGTCAGTTTGGAAGAAGCATTTCCACCCTTCCGTGAGAGTACTGTAACGGGGAAGCCTGCGTCGAGGAGAGCTTTGAGGATTGGGACCCCGAGATTGCCTGTAGCGCCGGCGAGTGCAACTTGAGTTGATGACATGATTTTAATAGTATATTGGAACGAAATTGTATCTATTGTGCGAGTGATGCTGAGGAGGAAATCAAAGTCTTCCTATTCTACGACGAACTTAAGGTTTATATACAACTTGTGCCGCCTATTAGTAGATTAGAAATCAATTTTCTGTATATCGAACCACTTGTTTATTCTAGGAATCTATGAGCGCATATCGTGATCATTCGCAACTCTGATGCTCATCAAGCTCGGTTCCCATATACAGGACGGCTCCGATGTGGGTTTTCTGTAGACATTTGATCGGTTCCGTCAATCGGTTCCGATATTCGGAAGCGAGATGTGCTAAATCCGGCACCCGACAATACATAGAACCGCAAACTTCAGAGAGATTGAAAATAGGATATTTCTTCTCATGTCGCCAGGTGCTCAATAATCCACAACTGACTATTATTTTATTTCATACACTCAATCTACTTATTTCATTCCTACCTAGGCATTTATAATTGTAAAATGTACTATAATTCTTTCTGTATGGCTTAAATGCATTTGAATGCCAATGCACCAAATTTTAACTACAACTTTTACATACCATGTTACTAAGATGTAACTCGCTTCACAGGAGAATTCATCGTATGGTGATTGGCCCACTATGATATAGGGGGGAGTGGTTACCTATGATTGGTTGCACTATAAAAAATCATAGTGGGGTTATGCCGAGGATTATCCCTACTAACCACTCGGATTAGCAGATCGGTACGGATTTGCAGCGCAGTTTGGCTCCTTATCGAATAAATATTATCAAACCATCCCAAGCTCCACGCCACCAAGCCCACTTCCTACGTGTATGTCCACCAGCCAGTCGACAAACCCTCGATAAACTTCCCCTCCGTGTCGAGTTGAGTCGAGTTGAGGATTAGGAGCCGTCGACCTTTATGGTTCTCTATAATCCGACATCAGATCGCCTCCGTCTCTTATCACCGGCATGAGCGGACGGCTTATAGCAACGGCCGGGCGCCTCCCAACCTCGCGCCCGGCCATGGTTCGAGCTATACGCCAATATCACCATATTCCCTCTGGTGGTTTACTGCGCGCTGATGCCGCTATTCGCGCCACACGTCGGCGGATGTGGTTCCCGGTGAATTCCTTCCATAATGCTGTCATCTCACGAAATGCCTCTTTCGCTCGCTTTTTACCTCGGTTAGTCGTCAAATTTATAAGAATACCTGCGATGGCAGGCGGTGTGATGATAGGTGGACTAGCATGGATTCAGTATCAGGCTACACGTACGTCAGCCTAATAAACCATACTCGCCATCCGGAACTACTTGCTGACTTTGGATTTCAGAGGCTGGGAATTACGCTTGGGACGTAATAGCCACTACGGGAAGCACGATTACGAGCACAGCAACAAATCTTTTTGACGGCGCCAAGGGTATCGCCGACCAGACAAAGCAAGGATGGCAGAATACAAAAGATCAGATGGAGCTACCAGAATGGATGCAGAAGATCTGGAAATTGCAAGAAGAGATAGGCAGTGGAAAGCAAGGCGGCGGTGGTGATGGCGACGAGCCTCCTAAGCAGAGTAGAGCGGGTGCTGCAGTTATTGGTGCTAGCGCCGCTGCTTATGGCTATGATCAATCTGACGATGATCCACGACAAGCGGATGAGGCGGCTAAGGACGACCAAATGATGGTGTTAACCAAGAAGATGATCGAAATCCGAAATATCCTGTCGAAAGTCGGACAGTCTAGCACATTGACTTTACCTTCTATAGTGGTTATCGGATCACAATCGTCAGGAAAAAGTTCTGTGCTCGAAGCCATCGTTGGACACGAATTTCTGCCCAAGGGATCAAACATGGTTACCCGCAGACCTATCGAGCTCACCTTGATCAATACCCCCGATTCGACCGCCGAGTACGGTGAATTCACAGACCTAGGTCTAGGAAAGATCTCGGATTTCACTTCCATCCAGCGCACTCTAACGGAGCTTAACCAAGCCGTCCCGGACAGTCAGTGTGTGTCCGACGACCCAATCCGCCTTTCTATCTCGTCACCAAACATACCGGACCTCTCACTTATTGATCTTCCCGGTTACATCCAAGTCGTGGGACAAAACCAGCCCCTGGAACTGAAGCAGAGAATATCCGAACTCTGCGATAAATATATACAGCCCCCGAATGTTATCCTTGCCATCTCTGCCGCTGATGTCGATTTGGCCAATTCGGCGGCTCTCCGAGCCAGCAGAAGAGTTGATCCCAGGGGTGAGCGAACGATCGGCGTTGTCACCAAAATGGATCTTGTCGACCCCGGTCGGGGCGCCTCGATCCTGAACGACAAGCAGTACCCACTTCGACTTGGCTACGTCGGTGTCATCCCGCGTGCTCCGACCCAAACGGGGTTGTTTAAGAAGGGAAATGCGAACGTCACCTCTGCTATTGCCCGCAATGAGAACACCTTCTTCTCCGCTCACCCGTTGGAATTCGGTGCTGGCTCCGATGTCCAGGTTGGAACTACTACATTGCGCAAGAAGCTTATGCATGTGCTAGAACAGACCATGTCGGCCAGTCTACAGTCGACCAGCGACGCGATCCGCCAGGAGCTTGAGGAAGCTACCTACGAGTTCAAAGTCCAATATAATGACCGACCACTATCTGCCGAATCTTATCTTGCCGAGAGCTTAGATGCTTTCAAGCACTCCTTCAAACGATTCACTGAGGAGTTTGGTCGCCCTCAAATGCATGAGCTACTGAAGGACGAGCTTGACCAACGAGTGCTCGACTTATTGGCGGCGAGATACTGGAATAAGCCTATATATGATCTAAGCATTCCCGTCGCCGAGCCTAACAGTCTCGCTGACCTCCCTAAGGCGGACCCAAACTCTCTCTACTGGCGAAGACAGCTTGACGCATCTACCTCTGCGCTTACGAAGCTCGGTGTAGGCAGACTAGCGACCAACGTAGTGGCCAGCTCAATTCAGTCCCACATCGACTCCTTGGTCGGCAAGTCGACCTTTGTGAACCACCCATTTGCTCGTCAAGCGATCACCGAGGCCGCTTCCAGCATCCTGAATGACAGATTCTACAGCACCAGTGACCAAGTGGAGAACTGCATCAAGCCTTTCAAGTTCGAGATCGATATGGAAGATCGCGAGTGGACTGCCGGTCGGGACCACGTCCAAGGTGTCTTGAAGAGCGAGCTCACCGCTTGCGAAGGCGCCATGAAAGACCTTGAGACAACTGTTGGTGGACGAAGAAAACTTAAGGAAGTTGTCAACTTTGTCGACAAAGCTAGAAAAGGAGATGTGGTTCTCGAAGGTGACAGCCGTAGCGGTGCTGGTGGATTCAGTGCCGAGTTACTCGCTAAAGGTATGATTTTTATTCCTAACCTATTACAGCCCCTCTAACTAACCGATGTGAAGGACGAGAAGCTGTCTTCCTCCGCGACCGTGCGGACATCATCAAGATGCGAATGCTTGCTGTCAAGTCCAAGCAGTGCACCACCCTCAAGAACAAATACCACTGCCCCGAAGTTTTCCTGGATGCAGTAGCCTCCAAGCTCGCCTCCACCGCCGTTCTTTTCCTGAATGTTGAGCTTCTCTCCGAGTTCTACTACAACTTCCCACGAGAGCTAGATCTACGCCTCGGGCGCCACCTCTCGGATGACCAGGTCGAGAAGTTCGCCAAGGAAGACCCCAAGATCAAGAAGCACCTCGAAGTCATCAGGCGCAAGGAGCTTCTCGAACTGGTTCTCGAGAAGATGGAGAGCCTAAGACAACTCGAGGGCTTGGAGAGAGAGCGGTCCGCGCGGGGAAAGAAGAACGACAAGCCACAGGGACGATGGGGACTCTTCTGAGCTTTCTAACTTGATCTTGTCATCACTATACAAAATGAAATTTCACGTGGGCAACTAACACTTCTAACGAATGATTATGAATAACTGACTAAGGAGAGAGGAGTTAAAAACGGAGGGATGGATGTTCAGCGGTTTCATCGTTGCAAGCGCATGTCGTCTATACTACCTACCAACCAACCAACCAACCCAACCCATCTGGCTTCCCCAGATGTTGGCATTGACCTGAAGTCCCCATAGGTATTTGAACGGTTGGCGAGGCTTCCTTCCCCTTCCTTCCTTTCTCTTCCCTGGGTAGATGGGCGGCAAATGGCATGTTTTGTGATGTTATGGTTACATAGATTTGATCCCCCCTTTCTTGAAATACATAGCTTCATTTGATACGCAAGCATGGACTGAGACGATGGCCAAAATTTCTGTTCTCTTCTCGACTTAACTATGTGTGTTGCTTCATCTTGTGAGATAGATAAATACTTTGGTGCATACCGAAAGGCTTGTTTATATTTACCAGGAATGAAATCGTCTGTTTTCGTCGGAACTTCAAGATCTGAAAATAATAGAAAGCGAACGGTCAAATTGCATCTAAAAAATCGCGGCGAGTAATGTGGTCCCGGACTGGATACTCGAAAGATCACGTACTCATGAATATGTATCTGTCAATCCAGGAAACGACCTTTTTGGTATTAATTACCATCGCAGTCCAGATCCTAAAGCTTCTGATATACCTCTTCCGGTCTGCAAGGAAATGGACGTGCTAGAACCTGAAGAGCGAGTAGAAGCAAAGCGGGAAATGGAAATTGTCTTAAAAGGCAATGATGGCAGCTTTACTACAAATCGAAGTAGATAGGAGGCATATGTAATGGCACAATTACGTAATGATGTAGTTACTCCTGAATTTCGGCTTTTAAAGGTAAGCCAGAGAAACTCACCAGTCCATTTACACAACACGTTACAATAGCTACGATCACCAAGGGGCATACATCATTTCGTCAAATAAATTCATTAGAGGGTATGTGATCAGCTAGCTATCAGCATCCGATAACTAGGTAAGTACCTAATGTACCTATGTAGATCGATCGATCAGACCACACTCTCCCTTTTCCCGACCATAACGCAGAACCTAAAAACGCCTTGCTGTTTGTTCTGCCCTCCCCTCAACCCCGTTGAGAGATGTGAAAATTCATTCTGTCATGTCATGAAGTTTGAGGTAGTTGAGTGAGTAATGGAAATCTATCTTTGGTGCCGAACGAACCCTGAGCCCTGAACTGTTGTCATCCCTTAAACGCCGATGGGAAATATTACTGCGAGGTACGTAAGAAGTAGGAGGTTGAATACTACGATGAATGAGAATGGACGAACCCTCTTACTAGAGGGCCATTCCCAGGACGCGTGCCGCCTTTTCCGAGGTTATGTAGTCGGGTCCTCGCGACGAAGTGGTGCTCTGCACGGGGCTGTCCGGCATCGGTAGCTCTGTGTCTACCTGGTGGTCGGCAGGATGGGGCTGCTCGCCGATGTTGAGGGAGCGTCGCTTCTTCTTGATGTTACCTTGAGAGGGGAGCTTGGCGCCCAACTCCGGACGATGATTCTCCTGACGCGGCGGTGGGTCGCTCGGGGGAAGACGAACATCGGATGGGGTCAGAGTGGATTCCGAATACGCCAGAGGCGTCTTGTTTCTGATGGGGACTGCGGGGTATTCCGGCGTTCGACTCCGTCCGATGCCAGACGGGATTAGAGGCGCGAGAATGCCCTTGCGGCTCTCGACGTCGATGTTGGGAGTGGGTAACGGACTGGTCACGCGAGCAGCTGCCTTCTCGTTCGTTGTCAGACCCTTAGTCTGCGCAAATGCCGATGACCGCTTGTGGTAAGGATCGCGGTCCGAGAATGCATCAATGATGGGGTTGACCATGACCGTCTGGCCGTGAATGGTTAGGATGGAGTTGGTAGGCACATTCACCCAGTTTTCTAGTAATCATTAGCGATGGTCATCCCACATAAAATGGGTAGGTGTGAAATACCTCGTTCGAAAGTCAAGGGTTCACTGGCGACCAGAACAATATCCGCTCCCTTGTCTCGGCGCTCCATCTGGTAGTCTCGGTCGTTCGCAGCGGAAGGTCTCGTCTCCCATTGGGTGCCTGAGGAGTAGTAAAGGCTAGCTGCCTCGTCGGTTTTGCTGCTCACGTATCGAGTGCAAATGATGCTGTGTCCATCCGTCACGGCGAAGTTCAACAAGCTTCGCGTATCCACGTTCTCGCTCTGGATAATGCTCTCGGGTATGGCCATGGTAAGTTCGTTGATGATCTCGATTGTCTGCAGCAGGGCCTTGCGTAGGGTGCTCGGATTGAATCCATTCTTGGGCTGCGAGCTGGGATCGACGCCCAACCGCTCCAGACGATCACAGAACAGAGAGAACGCCCACTCGCTGTCGGTTCCTCCCTGGACGTTTAGATACCACTTGTCATGAAGTCGCTCGCCGAGACGTCGCTTGATGTACTTCCATCCTCCAAGACCGCCATTGTGCATGAACATCAAGCTCTCATGGTAAAACGGATGGCAGTTGTCCTCGCTGAGGGAACCCTCGGTGGTCGCTCGAACGTGGGCGAAGACGAGTTGCGATGCCGTCTTGGAGGCAATTCGGTGTAGGTTGGTGCAATTCCATGCGGGAATGGTCGAGGTGAAGAGGCAAGGGGCGGCGCCGAGCTTCGGATCCGTGTACCAGCCAATTCCGAAGCCGTCAGCATTATTCTGTCCTCGTCGCGTGTCCTACATAATAGGTAACACTAGTTAGCCATGGTTTGAATGTTTGATTGGGCAGCGATGCAATTTAGCGTACCAAGCGCAGTCGGGAATCGAACGATTGCTTCAAGATGGAATGGGTTGGGTCGAGAATGAGCTTCGAGAGCAGGATCTCGTCGCTGCCTTGGTAAACCTATTTGAATAATTAACCAACCAATCCAAGTTTTCTAGTTTTATTGTTAATAAGGATGAGGTAAATACCAGAAATCGACACATGGTGCTGTTGTTTAGGGATACATGTGGCGGTAATAAAATCGTGGGATAAAAATAACGATTGCGGTAAGTTAAGTAACTTAAGGATTGAAGTTTAAAATGTCGCTTGTTCCTTCCGAACTGCTTTTAAAAACTGGCAGGAAAAGGAATGGCACAGGTCACTCCTGGCCTGTTTGAGTGAGTGAGTGAGTGAGTGAGTTTGGAGAATGAAAATGTTTCTGTGTCGTGATTTGAAACCTTTTGATTTTCCCTTTTGATTTTTTGATTTTACTTCTTTTTACCCTTTCTTTTTTTCCGTCGTTGTCAGTCATCCAACAACGTGGCGTGCACGTATTATTGGATTGCGAGATCGCAAGATTGGGAGTAACACTGAAATGATTCTGGTTGGCCCTCGAAAAGTCAATTCGGCTAGTTAAATTTTACCGTCTTACCCTAGTTTCCCCCAACACAATCCCTGTCCAGTATTACGTCGACACGGTAGTGGATGGGCCAGACAAGCCAGAAGACTCCAGGCTTTTCAGGTTGGGCTGGGTCTAGCTGGAAAGTAGGGCAGTTTGGCAGGTGCAGCTTTCCGGGGTACAGCATGGGTCCCTGCTCCCTGCCCTATGGCCTGCTGTACCTAATTAGCACAGCTTGAATTTTGTCACCTTCGCTGCACTGAAAATCTGGGGCTTTAGTTGCTGAAATCACCTGCTGAAAAAGGGGTTATAAACCTTGGGCTTTTTTGTTGAAATTTCTTTGTCATGCACCAAATGCTACCCCCTCTAATAAACTTCCTCAGTCATATGTGCTTACAACACATCGCATTTCCTTAGTAACATGAACTCGACAATTTTTTATGCATCACCAAAAAAGAAAGCTCGAGTTTCATCTTAAACATATGGCAACGATTGTTTGACGGCATGAGGGTCCCCAAACCGAAGACCCGGGAAGATCCTGTTTGGTGCCTTGTCCTAAGACGATTTGGGTCATGTTTGCTTGCGAGCTTTGCCAGCTTGTCCCTAACCGACACCAATATGCGGGTCGTATCCGTCTTGTCGGTAATCTTACGCCGCCTGCCCCGTCCAGTGGCGGAGACCTCGGCAATGAGAAAAAGCCCTATTGATACAGCTTTGAAATTGGACTACACCCGCCCGGCTAGGTGCATCCCGGGAGCCCACCATGCTTTACGAACCCAGCAAGGGCAAACCGGCTGGCATATGAAACGAGTTTTTCGTTTCCAAACTTATTAAGGCGTTCCGACTACTTGGATATCTGAATGACATGTTTTGTGATTGGTTCACATCAAATCCAGGTTCGCATTCATATGCTCTACTTGGCAGGTATTTCGAGAATCAAGAAAATTCGTTTATCAAGCTCGTTTTCCGGTAAACGGAATCTTCCGAGCTGTTATCAGGGCCCCCTTGTGAATAGGATGACCGATATTACAAGCGAGTCACATCATATCCATGTAGCCTGCGCATGATAGCAACCAACTCACGAAGCATCCCATTTCTGCTAATCATCCCCTACGAAGGCAAGCGACATCACCTACCGAGGAAGGAGGTTGTTGCAAGCATTCTAGGCCTGTGATCCACGGCTGTGAGGAAAGTAGAATCTTGAGTACTTACCTCGCGCCACAGTTCGGTTCCGACAATGAGTGACGAACCAAATACACGCCCAATATGCATTACCAGCTCCCTGTCACTTTCGATTATGTCCAATATATTGTTGTTTGTTACCCCGTTGAGCATATGCTCGCACGAAATCCGTATATTATATTCCATGCGCCATGACAGCGTCTACATAGCCTAGTTCGCCAATTGACTTCCATCGAATCAACCCACTGGTATGAGTAGGATCTTCGTTCTTCCATGGACAGCCAAATGAAGAAGCAGGCTGGTCTATGAGTAGATATATATATCGCGTCTAGCTAATTAACCATTAGCGAGCTGAGGCGCTCACGCTTAATCTAGCCTTCGCCTATCGTCTCCATTCTCAAGAAGCGCGTCTCTTTCGCTGTCCTTGGTCGAATCGTCATCGCGATAAATCACATAATGCTGCGCCATGAAGACCAGATCGTACAACATGCTCACATTCCCGAGAGCGAACTTGACCGGGTTGCCAGTGATGCCCGACCAGTCGCCCTGAAGCCAAGAGTCGATGACCAGCTGAGCGATGCTCAAAATGCCGCCCACGAAGTCGAATAAGATCTGCCAGATGCTCCAGCCTTTCGTGCTTCGATTTCGGAAGTTGTACACGAGCTGCGGCGCGTACTTGACCAGCGTGATAAGCAGCTTCACGTAGGAGATCGTGTATATCACGTCCAACCACGCCCATGCGGTCTTCGGGTCTGCGTCCTCGGGACCATAGGCTACGATCAGGGTTATGATCGGTACGGCCACGACAGACCCGCCCACAACGCCTAGAATGAGACGCGACGGGCGGGTTCCAGGGGCTCGGTCGAATCCCCAGAGAGAAGGGATAAAGTACTGCGTAGTCAGCACCGCGCAGACGACGAACGCATGCGCAGCAAAGACTACGTCGTTGACCGCGACGGTCGGCGTGTGATCATGATTGCGCAGCGCATACTGATGGCGGATGACCGGAGAAGAGTAGAATACAGAATTATAGACAAGATACGCAAGAAATCCTTGATAACATTAGAAAAGACGACGGTGGTGTTAAAGGGCTATGAGATGCGATAAACGTACCAATGGTGTTGATGAAGGGGAAGTCCACGGTAGTACCCGACGTCGATTTGCGACGAACATTGAGAAGAGGCTGCGAATAGAAGGACAACGACCAGGATAATGTATATACCCACCCAAATAAGGCGGAGAGGAACTCGAGAAAACTCATGATATCCGCCGGCTAAAGAGAGCTTGGCATGGATGACAGTGTTTGTTCGATAGGTAGGTAGGTAATCAGACCGTCGCGACGGTTTACCGTGACATTCAGATCGGGATGACGTAATGGATAATACTGTAGGTACTGTAGATGGTACTACTAGGAGTTGCTTCTTGATATGTAACTTATATCTGTTAAACGACACTTCCACTTTAGTTATTTGCTTTTGGATTTTGCTACATCGTCATCAATCGTATTTTCGTATGCGGATTTTGATAAAGGCAAGATTGCCGCTGGCGCCTTCTGCGTATCGAAGCTCGACCTAGTGAAATTACGCCATCGTGGTGGGAATCACCTAAACTTTTATGCTATTTATATACATAAATACTTTATGGCGATTTTATACCATTTATTGTTATACTCATGAACTAACCCCACCTTAATATGCAACTAAGGTATCGCTACCCTTTTCTTCTCAATTCTCAATCTTAGCAATACTATCGATTTCAACCTCCGTATAATATATTGCCAACTCACTCATATCCCTGGATATGAGCAATGAGTAAATCTCTAGTCAACTGCCGGTTGAGAATATTCTCTTGTTTGACAAACACCGATAGTGTAATTTTAGTGATGATCACATTCCTGTGGCTAAAACGCTTACTTTCTAACACCACCAGAAGCACATACAGGCTCTAGCGATCAACATGTACCTAGCAGCCTAGGTAGCTTGTAACCTTCGCCTACGATGACTTGCAAAAAAATCAAGCTTCTTCACAGATCAGAGTTACGCTATCGGCATCCCTCAGCCTCACCAGCATCTCCAAGTCAACGTCATTAAGACAATGGTCAACCCTCTTGCGGACTTCGTCTTCCGTTTCTCCGTCGCCTTTCTTCACGAATAGGCGATGAGCCTTGAATACGTATGCCAGCGCAGCGACAGCCTCGACCTCGGCAAACTTCCTTCCGGGGCAGACCTGAGGCCCTTCGCCCCATGGAAAGAAGATGCGCTTGCTTGGCACAGAGAATTGCTCATTGGCCATCTCGTCTGCCGAGGGAGAAATTGCAGGCGCAGAGTTCGAGATCCAACGGGAGGGCTGCCACTCGGTCGCGTTAGTCCAGTGGTGCGGGTGTACTTGCATGGCACGTAGATTGGCAGTCAGATTTGTTCCTTCTGGTATATGGAGCGTTTGTTCGCCAACATTGAGTGTCTGCGTGCCGTTGGAGGCAATGGATGGTAGAGCTGGCACGGGTGGGTAAAGACGCAAGATCTCATATAAGACGGCCCTGCAGCGCTTTAGCTGAGGGTAGAGATCCTTGTAGTCCCAGCCATTCACGGGCTGGTCTTTGCTGACGAACGCGATCTCATCTGCTAGCCATTGCTGCACGTCTGGATGTCTAGCTAGGAGCAGCATACCGAATGCCAACGTGTTGGCTGTGGTGTCGTGGCCGGCAAAGTTGATAACGAAAAGATTCCCAAAGATCTCATCCACTGAAAGTCCCTTTTTGGTACCTTTCGCGTCCGGTACACCATGCATGTTAGCAGCACGCATGAAAGATGCCATAATGCCGCCAGAACCAGGCTGTCCCTGATCTCGCGCCTTGGTTTCGTCCTCGAGCATCTGGACCATATGTCGCTTGAAAGCAATTCCCGCATTGCCGATTCTGGCCAAATTTCCGGGCATCATGCAGAGAACGCGGAAGGGGACAAGCATTAACAGGATAATGTTATCGAGCACGGTCTGAAGAGAGTCACGGTAGCTTCCCACATCGTCGATGATGGGCTCAGAAGAGCCACGAAAGTCGTATAACTTTTGAAAGCCAGTAGCCGCGAGCACGTTGAGCGAGAGTGTCCGCGTATCCTTCTGATAGCTCGGGATTCCAGTCGCGGATGCGCGAGTCCACGATTGCACCATACCCTTCGCCTGGCGCACAGATTCATCCCAGACGAATTTCATGATGGTTTCATTGAAAGGCGTGGCCATCGCTTTACGATGCCGAGGCCAGTCATCCCACTTGGCCGTTGAGATACAAGGACCATAGAGCTCGAGGAGTTCTACCATAACCTGTTAGCAAATTTCTTGGACTACCTAGTTTGAGAACTTACCGAGCTCCTTGGTGGGCCGTTGGAAGTCCCTACGTCGCATCACGATGTCACCGATAGTATCCGGGTCTGCAAAATGTAGGCTGATGGCCATGGGCGTTACCAGGGCCCATACTGGACCTAATTCCTCGTGAGCCCTTGCTCGTTCGGCAAAGTACCATCCTCGGCGAGAAAAACGCACGAAACGTGGACAAGATGACCAAGCGAAGGGAAGTCGGTCTAGGATTTTCCAGACATGAGGCTGGAGGATAATCCAAAAGACGTTATTGGAATCAATCGGTAGGCGTACGACAGGCACGTCTAAGCTTCGAGCTTTGCGCACATTCGCTTCTAGACAAGCGATGCTCCAAACGGCATAAGCTAGGGCAAAGCCTAGTAGGAGCTGGGCAATCATGTTTGAAAGAACGAGCGGTGATTTTGTCTCAAGTGTTGATCAAAAGAAAATTGTGGTTCAACTGCTTATTTGAGGTCTTGGGTCTTGGTTGTTTGAGAGGCGCAGCATCCCTTGCGCCGTAGCGCCGCTATGGCCACCAACGTTGTCAAAATATGCGTATCCATGTCTGTGGGAACACATATCATATGACGGATCAAGGAATAGAGGTAAGAATACAAAGGCGTCGATTATCCTTTAGATCTCTTGCACCTCTCATTGGTGCCCCACCTACCCCCTTTTTCTTTACAACCCCTATTTTAAATCTATACCCAAGCTACTAGACTCAGCCAAGAAATACTCCACGAACGGTATCTCTATCATATAGCACATTATTACTAATTACTACTAACACATTGAGTAAATGATGAGATGCGACCTCGCTTGGAAAATAATACTCAAATTCATATCGAAAATATTGGAAGTCTAGCTACAATATCGGGCCCTGCAACACACCATACCTGATGGAAATGGATTTACCAAGGCAACACGCCACCATCAAGATCTATCATGCCATTCTCCTCGATATCATCGTCCCTTTTGCCCTGGACTATGTCCACAAGTGCCTTGGCGGGGTCTTTCGGATCTCTAGCACCCATCTTTATACGCATCTCGCGACCTTTCTCTCCCGTGAGGTTAGAGATGCACCAGCCTGGGTTGAAAGCGAGGACCTTGCATCCCCACTCGGCATAGTTATGGCGGTGGCAGGCTGCTAGCATATTCACTGTAACGAAAAGGTTAGTAATTGCTTATCTTGAGTAGACAGGAAGGTATCTGAGTGTTTGTAGCGAATAAAAGGGGGTTGATAAGTTCATGGTATTACATACAGGCCGACTTGCTCATCCGGTATGTGTCGCCACGGGTGTGACGATGCTCATAGTTCGGGTCTAGACGACTGGTGACAGAGCCCTGCTGCGACGAGACGTAGACTAGATACGGCCTAGACGACTTCTTTAGCAGCGGCTCCAGCGTCTCGGTAACCACCGCCTGGCCAAAGACGTTGGCCTCGAAAGTCTGACGGAGGGCGCTTAGCGTATCCATGGGCTGGTAAACTATAATGCCCGCGTTGTTTATCAGCACGTCGAGCCTACCAAACCGAGTCTCGATTTCGCCTTTGGCGGCCTGGATGGACTTCTCGTCGGTCACGTCGATCTGGAGCACCGATATTGGGCTTTTCAGAGAACTTGAGTGCGTATGCTGCATGTCGTTCAGGGCTTGGTGGCCTTTCTCTATCGACCGACTGCCGAGTAAGATGTGGAAGTTAGGCGAGGCGTTTGATAGAGAAATAACTGTTTCGTAGCCGATGCCGCTGTTGGCGCCTAGGAATCGTAAAGTTCAGCTTCGTTGGTACGTGATATAGTGGTTTGGGTTGCTTACCAGTCACGAGGATAATGATACTTTCAGATGACATGGTGGGCTAAACTGTGGAAGAGTGTTTGGTAACGAGTCTGTAAAAGCTCAGCTATGGAGTTAGATGTCGAGACAGAGAATGTCAAATATATTTACTGTACTCTAGTATTTATAGTTGGCGAGGAGATAGGGGGTTATTTCAAAGACTAAATCCGGCTTATCAGACTTGCTTCATCCCTACCTGGTTCAATAAGAGGGATCACGAAACCGACTTACTGCGCCATAAGGCAGAGACAGAAAGTGAAATCACTTGTTCGATTGTCATTGGACTTGATGCTATCGCCGTCGTGATGCAGCGGACTCTAGATATTGTCCGGCTAAACTAAGTCCGTTAATTCCGGGGCTGTGTCATTTTACGACACCTTTCGCTCACGAAACGCGCGCCTACCTCCATGTTGCCAAGTTTAAGTAATAATACCTGATACGCGACATCTATATGAAATAAATGCATTCCTCCTTAGATGTGATAGATGGTATAACTCGGCTTAGAAGTCCCTGGTAGCCTTCTAATCTAGTCACGCCTAAAAACCGCCACCCATCGCTGGACTGAAAAACGGATCGACACCAGGTAGGGTATAGTTGAAAAGATCCATGATGTCTATTCCCATTGGCACTTCGTCATCCATCCTGAAATGCTCATCGTTTACCGGGAAGAGTAGGATATCATCGATTGATAAAGAAGCGTCGCCATCGAAGACAGAACTAGTTGATACCTTGCAAACGTCAGTTACATGTTTACTCGCTTAGAACATGTCCACTGACCTGTGTTTGATCAAGACCGGGAGAAGAGTTAGCTACAGCCGGCATGTTTTTCTCGTTGTTTTGGAATTCGTTTTGGTTGGCGCTATGAGCTAGTCCAGGGGGCGACTTTGGATGCTTCTCGTAGGTTGGACTCGGGTTGCCCTCACTCTTTAGCATATTCACATATTCTCGAGCAATGTGCGCAAATTCGCCGATTAGTGAACCGGGAAGACTTCCCCCGCTTGCGTACTCGATTCTACTAAAGTGACCACCGGCCATATCCAAAAGAGCGAGGTTCGTTGCGGTCCCTGCGTGCTTGGGATTTGTGACTACTAGATCAAATAATATAAACAGAGCCACGACGGGAATACCCGCCATGATGCTATGAAAGTGTAAGTATGAGTGAGAGAGAGTGGGTTAGGGTCAATACCTACCAAAGAGGTGAATTCGGTTCCACGTCAATGAAGCCGGTCAGCTCTAGCACCGATCTCGATGTTTCCATCATAACTCTGGTACTCTCGGCCTGACGAGTTTGTGTGACAACATTTCTAGTATTTGCAGCAAGGTGTATGGTCGCTCGGCAGAGGCTTAGCTTAAAACTGTTATAGAACAGATGGATCCAGAGAGTAGCAGTTCGGAGGAACGTGCCCTGTATCATGTGCGATCGGTATGGTTGGCCAGGCCTGATATCTGAGGGGATGGATATTCGCCATTGATCCAGTTCGGCGTCACATTGGTCAATGATAGCTAGATAGTACGTCTTCGGATCTTCTGTCCCAGCAATCGAAAATAAGGATGTCATTGCTTTTGATAGCAGTCGGGCGTACCTCGCCAGCGTAAGAAACCAGTCAAGTTCTCCGATAGCTCCGTCGGGCACCGCCGGAACTGGTATTACGATATCGTGATCTACAAATATCTATCATCGTCAGTACTCCGCGCGATGAAAAAGAGATTAATGTCTTACAGAGTTTCTTCCGAAATGAAAATTGGTTATTTTCTCGAGGGTGTAAAGAACCCAAAAGGCTCTGTGGTAGCCGGTACGTGCTTTCCCCCTGAGATTGACACGGCCGAGATTCTGCGCCCTTCTTGCTGCCTCGGATAATATGAAATGCTCTATTGCCAGGCACGATATGCTGCAGTGTCTGGTCAGTAACTGGGATTAAATATAAGGGGCACGGCCCACCTTAGCGAGTAAATGGTCATCGCCGTCATTGCCTGAAGGATATCGAGGGAGTCGGGAAGAACAAGTAGTTCAGGGAGGATTGCTAAGGCCCTTGAGAGAAACTGCCATGCCCTCCCCTTTCCAGGCTCAAACTTCCCCCCGCTGCTAGCCTGGCATCCTAAAGCGACGACTGCGTAGTATAGAGCATATGATGCCTTGCTTCGTGATAGTCGGCCCGGTAGGTCTGAGGCGAAGGCCATCTCTTCAAACTGTTGTCTATCGAGGAAAGGGTAGAACGGGTGAACACGTTCGAAGTATACTAGTCAGTAGGTTAGACCATTAGAGTACACCGAATATTATGAGATAGGAAAGGGTCACTCAGAAAGCACATTTGATGTTCGTATGTTCTTCGGCTCTATCTATCGAGGTAGAGGCATCTTTTGGGCCATCCTTCGTAACCCCTAACGCGGCCGAAGGCATGTGAGCTGATATGAATGTGAGTTAGTGTCCTGTGATACATCTGCGCAAAAAGGGGGTTATGGGTACCAACCATGATTCTGTAGCCGAAAAGCAATTACCGACGATACTCTTTGAATCAATTCTTTCACTCGATCATTCCGTAACCGAGATGATAAGTATAATAATCGGTTATCGGAGAAAAAGGTCAAACTAGCGCTTCCGACTGATCATCATCATATTAGCTACTCACACGGCTACTAAGGCGTGTATGGACGAGGATCATGGTATACCAACAAGTCCAATTCCCTTCAATAGTTAACCTACAGCCTGAGTGGTCGGGAGCGGGATGCACATACCTTAACCGCGAACGGTTTCTCAGCACCGAGATCTCCGGCCGTTCGGGCATTGGCTAGTAGGTGATCAACGAAGAGCTCAGGCAAGGGCCGCCGAGGCTTCTGGAGATAATGAATTAGCTGTAGTCTTGGATATCATGGTTTCCAAGCCTCACGCGTTCAACGGCTGAAGAAGCACTTGATGCAGACGGGGATGTGAGGACGTGATTGGCTATAGTAGTATGTCAGTAACATATTAGGTGGGGTTAATATTGAGGTACTCTCACCATTTCGTCTCCGGGGTATTTTCCTTTGGCTGAAGTTGCAGTGCACCTTACGACGCTTTACAGAGGTATTTAATTAGTATATGCACATGCTGCTAGGGTCCCAATTGAGACTTACTAGACAGTGTTCGCAAGGCCCGGGGTATCCTACACTCGTTATTCAGATGTTATCCCTACCTAGTTAGATAAGGGGGGAATTTTTGCCTAAAGACTTACCGTCACATCGGACCTTACGCGTCTTGCACGAGTCGCAGGTTTTCAGGACCTCCATCCTAGATTTCCCAATAACACATCCTCAGATCAGTGTCTCGGACAGAAAATAAGATACCAAGCAAACGCTCAGATGAAGAATAGCTCGACGTATCAAGTCGGGAAGGGATGACGATGGGCTGATATCAGCAAAGCACGGACGCCGCGAGACTAACGAAATCTAGAAGTTCGGCTCCGAAAAGTTGGGTTCCACGGCGTGCTTTAGCTTCGGTATCGCTGTGCTGATCACCGAAGGTGTCAAAATTAATCAAAATTATGGCTTTTTGCGCGGCGCCTCTTGCGTATGAGTTATCATTGTCCTTGGAATTGATAGGGTTTCTCGGTTGGTGTACGAGATGTTGAGCTCCGAACATGACAGGCTACTGGGTGCCCCCGTGCCCGGCACGTCCGCGGCCCTGCAATTTATGAGGCGCAAGCTTCGGTATCGAAATCCATGTGTTTATATATATATATCCTTCTTTCTAAGTGTGTGAAAAATAGATCTTTGCCATGACTTAAGTTGAGTTCCGTACGGTTACTACCCCTCAGGCCAAACAAAGTCAACCCAGCTTCAGGGAGTTAGATCCAACGCCAGCCATGGCAGAAAAAGACCCCGGACCGCAGTCGGATTCCTCAGCTTCGTCAACGCGGGACAATGATACACGAATAGCTGCATTGGCGCGAAGCCTCACTCACCAGAGCACTCGATCCCATATCCATCAAAGTGTCAACCCCTTTCTAGATCCGTCTCCGGCACTCGATCCGAATTCTCCTGAGTTTGACCCACGAAAATGGGCAAGAACTCTCTTGCATGCGTTCGCTCAGGATCCTGACAAGTACCCTCGACCTCCCGTCGGTGTTTCGTGGCGTAATCTGAACGTACATGGCTTTGGAAAACCTACTGACTACCAGAAAGACATCCTCAACATTCTTTGGCGCGCACCTCTCATTGCTAGAGAATGGATCTCCCACAGGCAGCAAAAGATCCAAATATTGAACGACTTCGATGGGTTGGTCAAGAGTGGTGAAATGGTCTTGGTCTTAGGTCGTCCTGGCAGGTAAGTACCTTTTTGATCAATCAGGCTTCTCTGTGAAGAGACTGGCTGAGCTAACCTCTTTAACCCCAGCGGCGTCTCGACCCTGCTGAAGACCATTGCTGGCCACGTCCATGGTCTCTATCTAGATGAACAGTCTCACATCAACTATCAGGGTATGCCAACTTCTAAGTGCTAAGAAAAGTACAGGACTAACTTCACGTCATAAGGGATACCGTGGGAAGTTATGCATAGTCGCTTCCAGGGCGAAGTCATCTACCAAGCCGAAACTGACATCCATTTCCCCCAATTGACAGTCGGCCAGACCTTGCAATTTGCCGCGCTAGCCCGCACACCGAAGAACCGTCTGCCGGGTGTAAGTCGCGAGGTATATGCAAGACATTTAAGAGATGTGGTTATGGCCGTCTTTGGGATTTCTCACACTATCAACACGAAACTTGGAAACGATTTCATTCGTGGTGTAAGTGGTGGCGAACGAAAACGGGTGAGTATTGCTGAAGTCACTCTGAACCAGAGTGCCATCCAATGCTGGGATAACAGCACCAGAGGATTGGATTCTGCAACTGCTCTCGAATTTGCGAAGACCCTCAAGCTTTCTACCGAGTTGGGTGAGACGGCTGCTATTGTCGCTATGTACCAAGCGTCACAGCCAGCATTCGATGTAAGTTGTCGAGGTTCATGTTTCTTCCTAGGGATTTCTAACACCCTAGCAGGTCTTCGACAAAGTGGCAGTGCTATATGAAGGGAGACAGATTTACTTTGGTCCTAAGGATGAAGCCAAGAAGTATTTCACGGACCTTGGATACGACTGTCCCTCTCGTCAAACCACGGCCGACTTCCTCACTTCTCTCACCAATCCATCTGAGCGCACCGTTAAACCTGGCTTTGAAGATAGGGTCCCGCGTACCCCAGATGAGTTTGCGCAAGTATGGAAGCAAAGTGAGGCAAGAGCTCGACTTCTTGAAGAAATTGAAGCATTCGAAGAAGACTTCCCAAGCAAAGGCCATCACTTCCAAAAGCTGAAAGAGTCTCGAAAGACTCAGCAAGCCTCGTTCACGTAGGTTTTCTCTAACTCAACCTATCCAAAATTGGGATATCCCAGCTGAACACCATACAGGAGAAATAAGAGCCCTTATACCATTTCCATCCCGATGCAGATCGGTCTGTGTATGATGCGGGGGTTCCAGCGCATAAGAGGAGACATGTTGTTCGCTGTTGGTACAGTCATAGCCAACTTCATCATATCTCTGACACTCGGGAGTATCTACTACAACCTCCCTGATGCTGCTGAGAGTATGAATAGTAGAGGCATCCTGCTTTACTTCGCTATAGTCTTTAGTGCTTTAAGCAGTGCCACAGAGGTATGTCCGTCTAAGCCAAGTTGAAGATGTGAGAGACTAATTTCAATTGCAGATACTCTCCCTGTACGCACAGCGCGCCATCGTCGAAAAGCAATCTCGGTACGCGCTGTACCACCCCTTCGCAGAAGCCATTGCTTCCATCATCTGCGACCTTCCAACCAAGATCCTTTCCGTCATTTGCTTCAATATTCCCTTGTACTTCATGGTGCAGCTGAGGCAGGAGGCCGGCGCGTTCTTCATCTTCTTCCTGTTCAGCTTCACTTGTACCTTCACCATGTCCATGATCCTTCGCACCATCGCACAGACGTCTCGTACCATACAGCAAGCCATAACACCAGCGGCAATCTTCATCTTAGCCTTGGTCATATATACAGGGTTCGTACTTCCGACGCGAAGCATGCGAGGTTGGCTTCGCTGGGTCAACTATCTGGATCCTATCTCATATGCGTACGAGAGTCTTGTGGTGAACGAATTCACCAATCGGAAGTGGCCTTGTGCTCAGTTCGTACCGATGGGTCCCCCTTATGCGAACATCACTCCGTTGGAACGGGCGTGCTCAGTGGCTGGTGCTTTTCCCGGCGAAGACTTTGTCGATGGAGATACGTTCATCAATGCTAACTATGAGTTCAATCATTCCCATCTTTGGAGGTATGGCTATAATCTCTTCGGTAGAGCTCAATGCTAACTTGATGACAAGAAACTTCGGTATACTAATCGGATACATCGTTTTCTTCTCGATAACGTATATCTTCGCGGCCGAGTACCTATCGCTAGAACAATCGAAAGGGGAGGTCCTAGTCTTTCGCCGCAACCATATTGCCTCTAGTACTCCTAAGAGCCAAGCGGATGAAGAATCCGGTCCGGCGGGTGTACCCTCCATCCAAACGAAGATCAATGAAGAGGGACCCGTCGACCACGAGAAACCTGTTACCAAGATCCAAAAGCCAAATTCAATCTTCCATTGGGCTGATGTCTGCTACGACATCACTATAAAGGGGCAGTCAAGGCGGATTCTAGATCATGTTGACGGATGGATCAAACCCGGAACTTTGACGGCGTTAATGGTATGGTACTAATTCTAGACAGCGACCTATACGTTATGGCTGACAAACGTACAGGGTGCGACGGGGGCTGGAAAGACTACCTTACTCGATGTTCTGGCTAACCGTGTGACCATGGGCGTGGTCAATGGTGACATCCTGGTCAACGGCATTCCTCGCGGGAACTCCTTCCAACGACAGACTGGCTATGTCCAGCAACAGGACATTCATCTCGAGACAGCGACTATCAGAGAGGCGTTGCGGTTTAGTGCTTCTCTCCGACAACCATTCTCTGTTTCGATCGAGGAGAAATATGCATACGTCGAGGAAGTCATTCGGCTTTTAGAAATGGAGGCATACGCCGACGCAATTATCGGTGTGCCTGGCGAAGGTATATCTCCTAGATTTCAATCCTAAAAAAGACTTGGTTGGCTAACGCGAAACTTCCAGGTTTGAATGTCGAACAACGCAAACGTCTAACAATAGGAGTCGAGCTAGCCGCAAAGCCAGATCTACTCATTTTCTTCGATGAACCCACGTCCGGACTGGATAGTCAGACGGCGTGGTCAATCGCAAGTCTGCTAAGAAAGCTTTCCGACAATGGCCAGGCAATCTTGTGCACCATCCATCAGCCCTCTGCCATGCTGTTTCAACAGTTTGATCGCCTGCTGCTACTAAGCTTTGGAGGAAAGACGGTGTACTTCGGAGATATTGGCCAGCATGCGAAAACTCTCACTGGGTACTTCGAGCGACACGGAGCTATCCCATGTGGCAACGAGGAGAACCCGGCCGAGTGGATGCTGCGTGTCATCGGCGCTGCTCCCGGGTCCCACATCGACAAGAATTGGTCCGACATATGGCGCAGCAGCCAGGAATATGAGAACATCCGAAGAGAGCTCAGGGTTATGGAATTGGAATCACCAACCAGCGACGCCGCGCAACAGAGCCACGAGATGTCTGCGACGTACTATGCGACTCCTTTCCATTACCAGTTCTTTCTCTGCACCAAGCGAGTATTCGAGCAGTATTGGCGAAGTCCTTCGTATATATATGCCAAGCTGATCCTCTGCGGTGGCACCGTAAGTACTAAAACCCCTACGTATAATTCATTCCCCTCTAGGTACTAACGCGAATGACAGTCTTTGTTTATCGGACTGTCCTTCCAAGACTCCCAATTGACGTTATCCGGTCTCCAGAACCAGATGTTTGCGATATTCATGCTCCTTGTCATCTTTGCTTTTCTCGTCTACCAAACCATGCCTCAGTTCATCCTCCAGCGGCAGCAATACGAGGGGAGAGAACGGTCTTCTCGAGCATACTCCTGGTATACCTTCCTCCTCGCCAACATGGTCGTCGAGTTGCCCTGGAGTACAATAGCGTCTCTTTTGGTGTTTGTTCCGTTCTATTACCTCGTTGGCATGAATGAAAACGCCATCGCGACAAATGCCGTCACAGAACGCGGCGGCCTCATGTTCTTCCTGACTTGGTCGTTCTTGATCTTCGAGTCTACTTTTGCGGATATGGTTATTGCTGGGGTCGAGACGGCCGAGGTTGGAGCTGTCCTCTCGCTACTCCTGTTTGCTATGAGTTTGATATTTTCAGGGTGAGTCAAGTTCAACTCCAAGAGTATGCTCCATCACTAATCACCATAAATAGAGTCATGGTTCCTCGAAGCGCCCTTCCTGGATTTTGGATCTTCATGTACCGCGTCTCGCCGTTTACCTACATCATCGGCGCCATGCTCTCCGTTGGTGTAGCTAACCACGAAGTCCACTGCGACGACATCGAGTTGCTTCACTTCCAACCCCGTGCTGGTGAGACCTGTGGCCAGTATATGGAGTTGTACAACCAGCAAGCATTTGGTGCTGTATATAACCCCGAAGCCACCGACTCCTGTAGTTTCTGTTCTCTACAGAACACCAACACGTTTCTTGCAACAGTCGATACTTATTATGATGATCGATGGCGAAATCTCGGCTTGATTTGGGTGTATGTTGCCTTCAATGTTGCTGCCACTTTGCTCATCTACTGGCTCGCTCGAGTGCCTGGGGGTTTCAGCTTGAAGACCTTCAAAGGGATTCGGCTACGGAGAAAGTAGCGAAGAGACGATGCCTAAGAAGGTATAGAAGCGTATCTAATCCACGTCCCTAAAGACGGGAGCTTTAAATCTCATTCGTTACATGTTTCACCTACTCTTATTCTTACCTACCTACCTACATCGGTAGACAACATGTCTAGATCTCTTTCGATGTATAATTACCTAAATAGAAATTAATACAAATAGATTGGGTACCTATATCTCAAGCCTTGTTTCTTGTTTCCGGTATTCTCGGGAGGTAGCGATTATAAATTCCCTCACTTCATCCTGTTTCTGAAACTGCTTATGTCAGCGACCTCCTCACCTGTCCAAAAGATTTTTATATCACGTAAGATGTTACCACCTTGTAGTTGTGACGCACTTGGCAATTATACTGCGATGCAATTAGGAAGGGAATGCGAATGCGTTACACTTATAATAGAAACAGCCCCGTGAAAGTGTATGAAAGGGGCAATTATGGTGGGGGTTTTGCAGCGTTGAAGGATCGATTCCAAGATAACTTTAACCCTTACGCTAGATGGATCCGGGCTAGGGTCCCCGCTCAACTGTAACGGTGGGAGTTCTATAACCTGATCGGTCAGTTCCTTATGCCTTTTACCCGTTTGTACCTTATTCGGTTACCCCGCCTACTTTGGAAGCTTGCTAGTTTGTTGGTAAAAACAACATTTTATTTACATCATGGAATCCTATCACCTAGTAATTTCGAAACAAAGCCGCATCAATAGACTCTAGAAGGATTCAAGTAGTCAATTTCTTAGTCACTCCCTTCATTCCAGTCTTCTCATAAGGGGTTGGTGTGATAGATGTTGGAGCAATACTAATTAGCTCGACTGTCAAAGGAGAGGGGCTGAGGGGTAGCTACATGTAGCTGTTGAGCGTTGTTCTAATAGCTGTTGGGACGTCTGGGCATTTCTCTCCGGCTGAAGAGCTTCGTAAGGAATGATTATTAATGGCATCCGGGTGCCTGTTTTCTCGATATACAGCGGGGGCTCCGCGGGGCTTCTAACTCACATCGGCGTCTCGCTTTCGTGGACGGCACGCGGGGCGTCTCGCGACCTCTCTGTCCCCCACCTATAAAGTGTTGATGCTGACCGCATATGCTAGACTACAATCAGTCTAGACTCCGCATTCCTTTGTGCTCAATAAGACATCCGATGCAATGCGAGGTAGCATCGAGGCTCATGTAAAGTATATCATTGGAGAGCGGCAAGACCCATGGTTACACTGCTGTAACGCCGAATCCTATCACCGATAACCATGTTCGTCATATGCAGGAGCAATCCCAGTCCTGCCGAGAATATTGTGTCAGTCAGCACGGGTGTGAGATGATTACGGGATAGACAACTAATAGCTATTCGCTACAAAACATTGCCTTGTTCCACGCATACCTCTTCCATTCTTGAGAGTCTCTTCTTCCTTCTCTTCCGTAAGCTTTGTTTGTACATCAATACCGAAAACACTACTTCACATAAACTCATCACCATGGCGTTCATTGAGATTGTCTTCGCTCGTCTAAAGAACGACCCCAAGCTCCTCAAGGATGCGGGCAACGCGATGCCTCTGGCATTCAAGGCCTTCAGAGCAGCTGGTGCCCTCCGAACGAGCCAAGGAACAGTAGTTAGCGAGAACGGTCAACCGTGGTCCGATCCCAGCAAAGTCTTCGTCCTCGGTAACTAAGCTCTTCTCCTTCACCACCTTACCATACAACATCATCTCTAACCGCACTCAGAATGGCCCTCTGAGCCCGCCTTCCACGGACTCTTCACATCCGCGGAGTACGCCGCCTTCGGAGGTGCCTTCAAGCCGTCCGCCGGTGGTCCCCCGAACATCGTCCTCTACGAGACAAACGCCGGCATAGAAAAGTGGGGTTCCCGCTCGGTCTTGGAGGTGTTGCAGCTGAGCCCCAAGAACAAGGCGGACGGAGTAGAGGGAATCCTGGGCAAGGTGAAGGCCATCCTGACGAAGAACAACGACTCCGAGGCCATATACGGAAGCTCTCTGAACGTGCCCGAGAAGAAGGCCGTCGTGGTGCGGATCTTCAGCGACAAGCAGGTAAGTCTCCAGCCCAACGTATCTTGTGGGAGGTAGTAGGTGTAGAGCAAGCAGACCGCTGACAATGTTTCGTCCTGTGTAGGAGGTTGAGTCCGAGAAGAACGCTAGCACGCGCAAGGAGATCATCGCACAGATTGGAGACGTGGCCGACGTGACGCAATCCATTGTGGACCTCGAGCACATCGAGCTCGCAAAGTTCTAAGGGGATCAATTAATAACTCCTGTTGCTTGGATGTACAGCTAGATCACTTCGCAGTTCACACTTCACACACCGCTCCAGCATTGTAGATCGAAATGAATTCATCCTAGTTACCAATCACTTCTTCCTAAACGTCGTCGTAAGATTCGCTCTTTTGAAAATATGGCACATTCCCTTGCTTCAAGCACTAGTAGAAATCCTTGAGATGGAGGCTGTAGACTGATGATAGCTAGGTTTGTCACTGGAAAAACCAGTTCCGGTACTCGGATGCTACAGGCGGAAATCTTCCTTATAAGAGATACTGGAGGAATTGGTCGTTCAAAGTGTAAGAGATGGACCAGTCGCTTATAGTACAAGTACTATAGGCTGAAGATGATCATTCTGACGGGAAGTGGGTTCACGTAAAGCTTGATCACATGTGAGATTTGGGCTTGAAACTAGCTCTCAGATACCCTAAATGGAACAAGCATCGGCAAGGTTTGTCATGTTGTCATTAATGGACACTTTCAGAAGCCCCTTTGTATATTCATCAACCTCCAACATCCAAGAACCGACGACAGATAAGTCAGTTACCACATCCTTCCATATCTTTGTGTAACCAGGAGCAAGGGGCTCCGCCACCTTCGGAATGATTCTCTCGGAAGAATATAGGAATCGATAACGCGCATTTCTTGAAACAGTCGTTAGCAATCTGGGTGTCTTGCCATCAATTGGGAAAATCCAACACATACCTCGAAGTTCTCTGCAGCACCACTAATGAAACCGGGGCGGCAAGCCACACCAGGCTCAAGAAAAGCTCATCCCACCGCCTCCTCCAGAACACAGTTCTTTCCGTCCATCACTGCCACCTAGCTAACAAGCGAGGGTCCAGACGAGCATGTCCACACCATCCAGCCCGGAAGATCTTCACCTAGCCGGGTTTTAGTCCACGAGACATCTTCTTGTCCACAGCAGCAGTCTCCGAGCGGCGACTGCGGTGTCGAATGCCGCCCCCGCCGCCGCCGAAAGGCTTCTTAAACCCTTGTGTCAGCTTGTCCCGCCCGCGCGACCAGAGATCTCGGATGTAGCCTCGTGCCCGCGCGGTGTCGCCGAGAAGACGGGATAGGCGGGAGCTGCTGTCATCCGTGGCGAGGTCACAGGGGTGGTTTTCGTCGGTCTCGTTGAATGGTGATGGCTGGTTGGTTGTCTCTTGCCTCGGCGCTGGTGGTGGTGGTGGTGGTGGTGGTGGTAGGGGAGAGCAACCGACCGACAAGCCGTCCTGGCAATCCTCCTCGTTCTCGTCCACCACTGGAGAATCATCTTGGTAGTCCTCCTCCTCCTCCTCCCTATCGTCATCTTCGTCAATTGAGAGGACCGAGAACGCGTTGTGGAGCGCGATCGAGCCCGGTCCAGTAGATGCGCGAGGGGGAGGAGGGGGGGGTGCTTCTTCGACCGCGCTGAACAGCTCCAAGGCGTGCTCTAGGAACTCGTTGAAGGCGATGTGTCTTACGTTCGCGCTCTCGAAGGCACGTCGCTCGTCGGGGCTGGTGTTTTGCGCGTTTTCTATACACCAGGACGTATAGGTCTTACGGATATTCACCGCTTTACGGAGGGAGCGGAGGATATTCCTGGGTATCCTTGTGCCCTTTTCGTGTACCAAGGCGGCGCATTCCTTCAAGATCCGGAGCGGCGTGGGGTTCCTGCTCTCGCGTTGGGCCTCTTGTAGCAGCCACTCTTGGAAACGGGCGGTGTGCTGCTTGGCCTGATTGTACGTGGGTCTCGGTGTTTGGAGAGCCATGATGCTTCGTGTTGTTGGAAAATGTGGTGGTCTTGTAACTTTGTGATTGTTGAGTTTGTTTATATAAGACATTGGAAAAATTGCTACTAGTGATATGGAGTTTGAATAAAGTGGCACATGAAACTGCCGTAAATCACTTGAATTGGTACATAATGAATATTTACTTCACTATGGAAACCTGGTTGGAATATTTAGAAAGCTGTGGCTTTCGAAAGGAAAGCTATATCGAGCTGCTCGATCACTTAGAGAGAAAAAACCTGAAATCAATGTACAGGAAAAGGCTCGCAGGGCAGCATAACGGAGAAAGTCAATGTATGAGAAGTTAATCTAACATTACTTGGCTGAGTATATAAATATCAAACCATATGATGAACGTTTAACTGTGGCATAAAAAACCAAGTAACCAGTCACGTATTTATTTCGTATTTAATTTTCTCAGTTTCTGCGATGATTTAACATGAGAAAACTAACGCCATCATAATTAACCAGGACATGTATACAACTGGCATCTCCGGCCATGTTTATATGAGAAAACGAATACGATAACTGAAACAGACTCAAAGCCTATACGCCAATTCTTTATAATCATATATATAGGGTAAATTGTTTGCGTTCTTTGTTTATAACTTCCGAACTTGCAAGCGCTATAAGCGCCGCTTGTCGTCAATCAGCTTTACATCCAGGATGGAAATGACCATGATGTAAGTCAATCATAGAATCCGTAGACATTGCCATGTTTCTCAAGTCGCAAAGCTTCTCGATTGCTAATAGTTTGACTTTTGTTGATGCATTTGTGACAAGATGCTTGTCTACCATCTAAGCCTATGTAGGTCTGCAAAAGGTTTGATGTGTAATTATGTTGCTTGATTGCTGTCCGATATCCGTTCAACCTACAGGAGAAAATGCCAGAGGGTGGCATCGTCGGATAGGAACAATAAGGATGAGTTTATTCTCTATAAGCTTCTCTCACTTTTCCATTCAATGACGCTCTTACTTAATTCCCTCTTTGCTTCAAAGATAAATAGTCCAGATGTTCTCCGCATCATAGCCGCAACCACGCTGTATCTTAACACAGGTAGGTGTATAAGTAATGAGAAGCACGGTGCCTTTGGCCGTAAGGACTTCGAGCTCTTAGAGGCGGTGATAAGGTAAATGGCCTTGATGTATTTCCATTCTCGCTGCCATGAAAAGATCAAGAGGACTTGAATACCGAAAAGACAAAGCAGATTTGACAGCGGGAGAGAATTATAGCATTTATTGATTCATGAGACATAGAGCTTGGGCAAGCTGCCACGATGTTCAGTATTGTAATGTCTCTCAAGCTAGGGTGCATTACATTTGCAGTAGAAGGCAGCTTATATGCCATATCGGGAATATGTAGGATTGGGGGACAAAGAGTAGAAAGGCTACCGTAGTATAAGTATAATAATGGTAGCAGATGTACTTATAAGTTAGACCTGCTGCATACACTCAAAGCACTCGAACATGTCCGTATCTTCTCATCACAACATGTGGTGGCTTGCACAGCCCTGGGCAGTATGTCTCGGCTAACACCCGAATCATCGCGAACAGTTGTAGATTTTCCTATAGAAGCGAGTCATTGATTGGACTTACATGCATCACTCTCATAGAGAAGATGTCCAACTTAGAGAGGAGGGACATTCCCAAGAACTGTGATATCCTTGAAGAATCGTTTCTCATCCAGTTTCGTAGAGACAGAGGGTATTTCTGCGGACAATAGACACGGAAAAGGGAAACATGTCCTAAGTTGCTAACGAGTCCGTAGGACCTTTTGATGATAAGCCACTCGCTCAGCTCATTTCAGAGCAGAAAGTCAGAGATATGACTCAAGACTTGGTGCGATATCAGTGGTCGTGATCGATGCGGCTAGAACCCCACTAGACTATCGAGGAGGCCTGCGGGCGTAGCTACGTGCCTAACGGGGACACATAAGGCGAACATTAATCGGAAGAGCTGAAGTGGGTTTGGCGCCTTAAGTAATTTAATCTAATTATCAGCTATTAGCTTTCTAGATGCAAATAGAACTAGAGCCTTAGATATGCTGTATCAATTACATTCATGACCACGAGTCGTTACGCAATGCTATCAGCGTGAATGTGATACTCGAAAGTTTATCATCTCTGATTTGGGAGTGGATGCCCCCTTTTGCTTCCTCGGGTCCTCGTGGCCTTGTGGCGGTCTAAATAGCCATTTCGAGCAAGACACCACCGAGACAGTTACGGAAGTGTGCAAGTGGCAATCACCTGAAAGTTCCTTTTCTTAGCGATCATGCGCCACGATGAGCAGCGGCAATAAAGTCAGTCACTTACAGAATATCTAGGTAGATAATTACCGCATGGAGGAAAGATTAAACCATTTCTGAGTCGCCTTGATAGCTCATAGATTCTCGAGGCATGTCGTAAGTAATAGATTGGACCCCTGATTCCTGATTAACAGCCCTGGCTCTTGACCGTTAGCTCCAGATATGGACGACCAGGATTCAGCATCCATTCAGGAAAAAGGCTCTATATGATTGGACAACGCGCTCCCTTATCTCTGGGCACCGCAAACTCCACTCGCTTGGCGGGCCTTGGCTCGATCCTGATGCTTAATCCTACATGCGATTTGGAGAGCTGAATCCCTTCGTCTAGGAGAATGATTGGCTAAATAAGAGAGCCCAAGGTGAAACCTGCGAGAGCAGCCCGCCAATAGGTGTTGTGCGCATTCTAGAACCGAAGGGACTATGTCATGAGCTTGGTCGAATACGTACAGCATCTGAGATATTGTCACTCGTTCTCTAACGGGTCTTCTTTAGGTCCCGCAGGAGTCAAATAATCGTTGATTCAAGTAGGTAGGTATATAGAAGAATGATGGCGAAGTATTCACATTTTCGGAGTTGCCTTAATTTCCCTATTCGTATCTGTGTAAGGGATTCGACGTTCTCGTAACAAGCGACAATTGTTTGCTTGAATCGGAGCCTTTTAACCCTCAACTACCTATTCAGTCCAAGGACCTCGACGAATTGGCAGGACTTGACACGAGAGTTTAATTGATCGGCTTTTGTCAGATCATATGTCGAATCAATCGAGCCTAAGTAGGGCAAATATACCCACCGCCACCGCTTCAGCGCCTTAGATGCCTTTCTTTTGACACGACCACGTGTCGGCCGAAAAAAGCAGCGACACCATCGTTAGTAGGTAGTACAGCTCGCATGTACTACCTGGCATGTAGGAGTACGTATGCAGCGAGGCTGTTGCCGTATTCCCCGAGGTTCCTTTGATGCTGTGGAACATGGAGCGAACCTGTATCCCCGCCATGGTAGGACCGAAGACAGTGAGACATAGTCACTATAAAAGATGCGATCTCCTTACCGCCCACCTGGGTGCGCCCAAGACATGAAACAAAGAAGCCCTAAATGTAATGAATGGGTGGTATGTTTCTGTGTGTGTGTAGGAACAACGTTACGTTCATTCATTAACCTCCGAGGTAGCTTGACGTTTCGAAGTAGCGATGCAATTAATGAATGCGTTGCGATACTTCTCATTGACAACAACTAGATGAGTAAATGGGTTACCTGACGAGTGCATATCCGGTTTCATATACGTATTGCAGCATCGACAGATCCAAGGGATAACCTTACACTTTCGTAACTATGTAGGTACCTGAGGTAGTAGGTACATAATAATAATAATATATAATAACGCCTGGAATAATCATGCCTCATTCTTCATGATTATTCCATTCATCCAATGCGGATTTACAGATAGGAATGACTTCTATTCTTGTCATGGTGCCTTATTATGGTAATACTCCGGCCGCGCAGCCACAAGCCAATGGATGTTGGCCTATCTCTCCAGCGACCTGTTGCCCCCCCCTGTCTGCGCTCCCACTTACGCCAAGACTAGAGTAGCAAGGTTAGCGAAGTCGAGAAAAATAGACGAATCATTGTAGCCGCTTTCGCAGGATATGTCCGTCTTCTCGGGTCCTTATCAGGAGCTCCACCAGCTAAGTTTCCTAAGGAGAAAAAGGTTCCTTGACTTTTAAATTATTCAAAAGATCTGGCCGGGGGGGTTTTGATAACTTATCCAAGTGAACAAAGAAGAACCTTGGTATTGGGATGACCATCTCCTCTTGATCTCATGTACTGGGCTGTATGTAGGTCGTACAGATTACAAGGCATGCAGTAGCTTGCAGGTATCCGTCCACATCCGTAATGGGCGCAAAGTACATACATGAATCAATAAGGAGGTACCTACTTAGGTACGTATGTAGATAGAGTACATACACTTACACAGATAAGTACCTACCTAAGGGATTAGGACAAGCACGCAGTACATCCAATAGATACGTATATACATGATACATACCTCCTACCTTAAATAACATTCACTTGTCTTGCCATTCGAGGGAGCTGTTCCCCGAGCTGTGCTGTATCGTACCGTATTTAGGCATTGACGCCCGCCCCCCTGGCATTGTAGGACTGGACTTCATAACTTGTCTACTTTTCTCCTCTCTCTCCCTGTCCTTTTCCCGTGTCTTATTCTTCCCGTCAAAAAAGCAAAATCGCCGAAATCTTAACTTGTGGGACGAGTGTCTCAAAGGCATAAGAAGCATTTTGCCTGTCGACCGCTTGTGCTTGAGGAGGGGAAAAGAAATACCTAAGGCATCGAAAGGAAACAAAAGAAGAACAAGAAAAAAAACCTGCGAGTTTCTGTTTTGGCACCAAATCGAGCGGGCTTATTTGATTCGCCGGCGACACCAACATGTCCGCCAGCTTGTACGTCACGCCGTACAATGGCACCACCGACGGTGCGGACGCCGGTTACTCTACCGGCGTCACGGATCTGAACCAATTTTACGAGGTACGATTACAAGAAAGATGTTGACGAGATGGGGAAGTTCAAGGAAGAAAGAATGGTTGCTAAAAGTGGTGTTAGAGTGGCGACTTTGCTTGGATCATGACCTGCGCCGCGCTCGTTCTGCTCATGATCCCCGGCGTCGGCTTCTTCTACTCGGGTCTGGCCCGACGCAAATCCGCGCTGTCGCTCATCATGCTGTCCATGATCTCCGTCGCCGTCGTCGACTTTCAGTGGTTCTTCTGGGGCTACAGCTTGACCTTTTCCCACACCGGCAGCAGCTTCATCGGCGATCTCTCCAACTTTGGTCTGATGAAGACTCTCGCCCAACCTTCTGTCGGTAGCACCAAGGTTCCCGATCTACTGTTCTGCTTGTACCAGGGAATGTTCGCTGCTATTACGTGAGTCTATTTCCTTTCCTTTCCTGTCCCGTTCCTTCTCTGGTTTTGTGTATCTGACCGCAGCTGCGTACGCGATTTAGACCGGCTCTCGCGATTGGTGCGGCTGTCGATCGCGCTCGTATCTTGCCGTGCATCGTCTTCATGTTCGTCTGGTCCACCATTGTGTACGACCCGATCGCATATTGGACCTGGAATGCCAACGGATGGTCCTTCGTACTGGGAGGATTGGACTTCGCCGGTGGCACGCCCGTCCACATTTCGTCCGGTGCTGCAGCTCTCGCCTTTTCCGTCATGATCGGCAAGCGAACTGGCTATGCCAAGTCCGCAGGTCTTCCTTACCGACCGCACAACGTCACCCATATCGTCCTCGGCACCGTCTTTCTCTGGGTTGGGTGGTTTGGTTTCAACGGTGGCTCCGCTCTCGCTGCTAATATGCGAGCTGTTATGGCCTGCATCGTCACGCACCTGGCCGCGTCTGTCGGCGGTATTACGTGGACCCTGCTCGACTATCGTCTAGAGAAGAAATGGTCTGTGGTCGGTTTCTGTTCCGGCGCTATTGCCGGTCTCGTTGCCATTACACCTGCCGCTGGCTTTGTCACCCCTTGGGCTGCTGTTATCTTTGGTATTGTCGGCGGAATCGGCTGCAACTTTGCTACTAAACTCAAGTTTGTAATGGGAGTTGATGAAGCCCTTGACATCTTCGCCGTTCATGGCGTTGGCGGCATCATCGGTAATCTACTGACCGGCCTCTTTGCAGCGTGAGTTTCTTTAGTCCCCTCCTATATCATGATACTGGTTATTTAACTAAATTGTAATTTGTAGCGATTACATTGCAGCTCTTGATGGATTCACATCAATCCCGGGTGGTTGGATCAACCACAACTATATTCAACTGGGATATCAGATCGCGGACTGTGTCGCAGGATTCTCATATTCGTTCGTGTTAACGTGTATCATTTTATTCATACTAAACCTCATCCCCGGCTTGAGTCTACGTGTCTCAGCGGAGAACGAAGAGATCGGCGTCGACGACGACCAGCTAGGCGAGTTTGCGTACGACTATGTCGAGCTGCAAAGACATACTAGTGACGTTATCTCCGGGGCCCCTGAGATGGTAGGAGGCCGCGCAGGCTCTTCTAAGAGTAGCGAAGGGCCCGAAAAGATGGTTTAACGAGGAGGCAATACTTCTGCAGGATGGGATGCTCGCATGAGATCATGTGGTGGCATGAATGTGTGAAAGTAGAACTACAACATATGGCTTAACCACTATATAGCCCCTGCTGTATGCTCTTCTGTTAATACTAAAGAAGATTTTGATGTAACCAATCTAGGTGATCTATGCCCGACTTATCAATCCCTGGTACTGACCGGTAGGTATCCATATCATGTTAATCTTATAATTTTCTATAGACTAACAATGGATACTTCAACTAGATACCCCATTCATCCTTTATTTCAGTCTGCTTCTATGTGTCTGTCCCGAGGCTAGCATCCCAACCCTTAAATGGCGCTTCCTTGATTCCTGGTCCCTGGCACCTTGAAACAATACCTGTTGCTCTCGCCCAGTTAGATTGGTGCTACTTAAGGTTATATTGATACCTAATACTACAAACTAGGAGACCCAGGCCATCTTCTTCCACCTACACGCAAAGCTAAGTATTCCAGAATTTACTCGATTGAGGGTAATTACCTATCTACCTACACAGGGACCTACCCAAAGTAACATCTAAGAGGTAGTTTTCCCTGGTGTTATGGATCTCATCGCCCTAACTTTAAGAACATCGTCCTAAGTACGTGTATAACCCGTAGTTTCCATTCCTCTCGCTTCTTTGTGGCTATATGGCTAGACACCTTGCGGCGTATTGCGTAAAAAGATGCCTTTGAGTAGGCTCGAATTCTACTGCGATATAACCAAGTGCCTCTCTGACGAGCAAGTACCCAGCCCTCCGGCTTATTTGAGGTTTTGCTTCGTTGGTGTCCTAATCGATAATGAGGATAGATCCATTCAATCCCGAAGCGAAATCCTGATAATCCCCTATCAGATCCCTTGTTTTAGACGGGAATAATGGTACAGCAGCTGATACTGGAAGATTTCTTATATCACGCGAGTTTCTAGCTCTATTTTTCCTATAAAAGGCGTGTACTCTAGACGTCTTAATACGCCATAAATGCGTTGCTGCTGCGTCTAATAAAATGCCTCCAATAAGGTATAGATATATAGTAGCCGGATGTATACTAATATCATCATCATCTCGCTTCTTTGTCGTCTAATCAATCGCGAATAGAATTATTAGGGGGGCATTGTCACATAGCATTGATAATCATACCTGCTTAGAAGACCAAGATATACGCTATCCCCTTGCGGCCATACGATACCGCCCAGCAGTGGTACAATGGAATTGGTTGTGCTCTTCTATAATCCTCTAGACACGGCTAAATACAAAGAATGGCCGAATGCGGCTGTTGCCTGACCCATGATATTTTTGATCCATTATCTAGTACAAATAATACGTCCCCGATTAACTGGACTGAGGTTGCCTGTCCCCCCTAAGTAGTGAATTTAAATGAACTGGAGAGGGCTTCCAGGCTGGGAGTTATAAAATTTAGAAAATAATTACGCTTTGCGGCAAGAAGACCAAGATGCCACCCAAGAACTATAGACCTTCGGCGGGGACTCTAGCCTCAGCTATGAACGATATTTCAGTTGATGATATACCCCTTCCTTCTCAACGTCAGAGAGCAGTTCACCTTGACTTCAAAGGCAAAACGTTCGATCCGCATATAGAACACGACAACCGCTACTATTCTCGGGAACCAGCGGACTATGGCCCCCGACCCGAGGATGGTGGCGATGAGCCAATGGACATGCTATTGTATGTGGAAGATATCGGTCGGTTCAACCAAGACGAGATACTAGACCATATCAAAACTCAATTTAATGACACAAAGGAGTATTCACGAGACTTGGTAGCACGGACAGACAAATGGAGGGAAACGCAGCCTAGGCGACTATTTGGTTAGTGTTTAAGTGCCATTTATTTCCTCTTGCAGTATCGTTTTAGCTTATTCACTCCTGAGACATCGGTCGAGCAAGCTGATGCCCTACCCAACTACCTACCTAAGCAACTACTGACACTTGGTGCTAAATAGCGAACAAAAGGGGCAGACGACATCTAGAAGAATTTGATGAAATTATCGCAGCAATCAAGTATGCCAATGAAAAGCTCGACGAGGAGGGGCAGATTAATACTATTGAGCAGGTCTTTAACCGATTATTTCGGGAAAATGACTATAATAACAATAACGGCATTCATCACGAATTTCCGAGACATATTACCTCAGCAATGCTCGGAAGACTGCGATTCCTTCGGGAATATAGTTCCAAGCAAGGGGGAGAATGGCCTCACAAGGACGACAGAATGTTGAAGAGATTCATCCTTCGTCACAGGTAAGCACAATAACAAATAATACCAAAAGGTAACATCGACCCATAACTAATTAATCGGTCAGTGCGTCACTTCACTCCCCAAACTTACAAGACGATGTCTTCATGGTAGAATGGTTTCACGATTGGAGTTACCATTTCACTAACCAACAATGGGGTCCATGGAAGGATATACGGGGGATTCGACCTGAATGGGTGGATACATACTTCGAAAGGACCTACTGCTTTCCAGCTAGAATTGGGGAAACAATGCGTGAGTATAGAGAAGCCCCCAGCCGTCCCAATCCAAGGTTGTAGCTTGTTGATCTACTTTTTCTCCCAGTAGCGTTTGAGAGTTAACCGCCTTGACAATAGTTCGTCACAAGGACCTGTATGCCAGAGACAAGGATATTATAGAAAGCTGGTTAAGTCTCAGGGCTACGGTAAACCACATGAATCCTTATCCTGGATGGGGGGATAAGATGAAAGAGTTACAAAATGAATATGTCGCCTGGATCGACAAACTAGCCAATATCGTTCGAAGAGGGCCAAACACTGCATTCTTTAATAACTTCTATCGCGACTGTTCTAATCACCGAGAGACTTTCAAAAGGAATGTTGATGCTTCTAAGATTACCGCGCATTCAGGGATTGGTCGATGGTGCCGAAGCGAACCCCCGACTGAGTCCCTGAGTCTTTCGAGAGAGGAAGAGCAGATGGGCCTCCAGTTATGGACTAAAGCATGGTATTGCTGGAAATGTCGCCCGCAAGTTCGATGCATACAATGCACTGAAAAGTTCGTTTGCGCACTTTGCACCAACCCTCACGTATGCCGCTCGTGCAAGGCACCTTACCGGTGCGCAGGGTGCGGAATAGCATCGTACGACATCCACGGACCACCCCCTCAGTATAGGTACAATACAACGATTCACGAGATGCCCGACGGCAGAGTGACAGAAGGGCAGGACGTAGTTTCAGCTCAGTTAGAGAAATCATCCTCAATCCCAAAAAGACATTTTGTCAAAACTTTGCACCAACGGGGAAGAAACCCGCCAGAAAAAGTAAGTAACGATATCACTCTTTTAACCCCCTACACGCCGAGTGGCAAAAAAAAAAAAAAAAACCCTGGCTTGATTGGTTACAAGACGTTGTCGGTCCTAAAGCAATGAGATAAAGAATCCTCCAGTTCTCTCCAAGATGAGAGCAAAGAAGGTGTACTAATTGCTTTAAACCTATAGGATGACAATATTACAAAGGCTGTCTTAGAGTTGTTCGACCAAGATCGTGAGCCTATCATGCCTGAGAACATACGGAATGAGGTCAATGAAGCCGACTTGGAACAGATGGAAGAAGAGGAGAGAAGAAATAGAGAAGCGGAAATAAAGAGAACTGAACAGGCACATTTAGAGGCCCAATCTGCCTATGTAAGTATACAGTATGACTTCTCTCAGCCGATTAGCGAAATGACTAACCTTAAGAAGGCGGAATGGACATCAAGGATGAGTGGGATCCTACAAGTATCGGCATCACAACTAGCCGCCACTGCTACACTGAGGACCTCTGCCGAGAAGGTCGGACAGGCGACATTATTTTCTGAAACTGCCATCCGCATAGCCACCAGAGCTAAAGATTGGGCGCAGAGGGCCGAGACTGCTATAGCAAACGGCAATGTTCCGCCGAAGTTTGTTCAACCAGAGAGGTACCAACCGCCATCTTATTTCAAAAACATAAAACGCATCAAGCTCCAGGAATTCGCAGGACGTTTCCCGAATGATGTCGGCCTTGACCCCGAGCCTCACTACAATTCTGATGATGATTACGATGACGATGACAATAACCCTCCAGGCGGTCCTCCGGGTGGTCCTCCGGGCGGTGGCGGTGGCGGTGGCGGTGGCGGAGGTCCTCCGGGCGGTCCTCCAGGTGGCGGCGGTGGCGGCGGCGGAGGTCCTCCGGGCGGTCCTCCAGGTGGTGGTGGATTACCACGACGAGGAGGGAATAAAGATAAAAATTGGAGAGATAAAGATTGGAGAGCAAATAGAAAACTGGCACAGGCCGTTTCGCTCTCCCAGCTGCGAAAGCAAGGCCTAATAGATGAACTGGAACCGAAAAACAAGTCAACAGGAGGCCAGGGACGGAAGAGAGAGACCAGTCAGCTAGAAGACGTGAAGCGTGCGTTTGACGAAATCAAACGGAGACGATACTGAACGGGATTGGAAGCTGGATCTCGTTATCATTCTTTTTCTTAACTTTGTATTTTTCTTCTCTTCAGTTTCCACCTTGTTGTTCTTCCTTTCAAGTTTGTGTTTCTGGACGATATTTCTAAGTCCTAACTACCTAGGTAGGTATATAGGATCTTGTCTTTCGTTACTCGAGGAGGTGGCTGTAGCTAGGTAGATGTATATTAACAATGTAATTCGGGGTATCCTTTTCTATATACCTACATTATAGACATAAACGCTAAGCTATAACAAACTAGAAGCACAGGCCAAGGAGAGCGCACTTCGATACACTACCTTGGCTCTATGCCGCCATTCAAAAACCCTCACAACCCCAAAACTCACACACTTATCACGTATTTGACCTTCTCATGCTCGCCGAGCTCGTTAGGAAGTAGTTTGGTGTACTCAACATGCATCTGCTGCTTCTCAAAGTCCCAGAACACATTCGACCACGTGTAGCGCGCGCTCGCGGCAGGGACCAGGCGCGCCGAGCCCAGCGGCTCCAGCTGCCCCTCGAGCCTCATGATTCCGACCACGGCGCCCGCGAGGCTCGAGCTGTCCCAGATGCCCTCGCGGCCGCCGGCGCTCCCCATGAGCTCCACAGCCGACGCGCGCACGCGCGCGGTTCGGCACTTGGCCCCGACGAACGCCAGCAGCGGCAGGGTCCCGGCCTCGTTGGTGAAGCCTACTCTCACCTTGTTGGCGGGCGTGTCGGCCGACGCGAACTTGGCGAAGAGTCGACATCGCTGGATCACGTCCTCGAACTGCGGCAAGAACTCGTCGTACAGCATCTCGCTGGCGTCTAGGCAGCACGACACGGATATCACGGCGATCGTGTGGTGCAGCCGCAGCAGCTCGAGACCCTGGCTCTCGCGCATGCTCACGGGGCTGAAGAGCAGGGAGTCGAGACCGACGCCGAGGTCGTTTAGAAGCGCTAGGTAAACTGCTTGCTCGCGGTACGCGGCCGGAGAGTCGAAGTCGTAGTCCGGGTTTTGGTTGTGCCAGGCGACTTTGTTCTGGAAGTCCGCGAGCTGCAAAGCCAGGTAGTCCCATATTTGCCTTGCTTCATTGATGGTTCGTGGGATAGTGAATGTGAAGGGTTCAGCCGTCCCAAGATTCATGTCATCATCGTCGTCTTCTTCGTTGAAAAGCATATGGTATGCGAACTTGCCGTGTGAGAATGGGAGGTACGCAGACGCGATGCTATGTCGAGCGAACATGTTGGTCATCTCGTCGACTTCGTCTTGTGGTGTTGTTAGGTATCGATGCCACTGGCGGCGGAGGATGGATCTGGAATCCATACCTTGGTTCCGTATGTTTGTTAGAACCTTGATGCCGCTACGAATGAGACTTCCGGAGCTATGGTAATTGCCCTGCATATTTTCAAACACGATGAATAAGAGGGTAGCTACCATCGTCAGACGACCATCGATTCCGCATGATCTGATTGTAGACTGAAGATGCGAGAGTGCTTTATCATGATGTGCCAGTGCTGCTTGTTGATGTCGGTTTGGTACCGACGAGGGCCACCACGTCCGGGATACTCTACCATTGACAGAGGACTCATTTTTGAGGTCCATAAGAGCCCGACCATATGCACCTATACTGAGTATCGAGTGGTGGATACATTTATTAACCGTACTATCTCTAAGTGATGTCTGGGACCAGAAGCTGGACTGATAGTATGGAGAGAGTTCTTGAACAATCTGATCTCTGAATAACGTAAAATACCACTGGTCATCCTCACTTGATTCAAACCTAAAACTGGGCATTGGTACAGCTGCAGGTAGATAATTCACGGGCTGAGGTGGCGCCTCTGTTGTCCCAATAGGTCCTTGTATTAAGGGCTTCGGCTTTGGTAACAATAGCCGCTCAGGCCGTGACATCGTGATCTTGGTTTTGGGCGGCGCATAGCCCTCACACATGAGTCCAAGACGGTCGCATTCTGCACATGATGGCTTTCCTTCGTCGCATTTAACCTATGGCATTGGGTCAGCCATTTTGAGTCACTGTAAGAAGCACTAATCAAGATCGGTAAGTAGGGAATTCAAATGAGATCAAGGTATATAACAAGCAAGCAGCTGATTGAAATAAATCAGGTACGAATGCTTCAAGGTGGACTGACATGTCTTCTCTTACAACTGATACATCCTATAGATAGAAAGTATATGTTTTAGTGAATAGCTACATCACAGATTCACCAGGGCTAGCGGCTTACCTGTTCGGACTTTAGGCTTGCTCGCCCTCTTTCGCGACAGTTTCAGCCTGTTGCTTTCTTGATCGCCCCTATCCGAGGAATCAGAAGCCTGTGTGGATTGCGCCGATCGCGACCGTTGGCTACGGCTACTTGGACTACTCCGTCGCGACGTTCTGAATTCGGGTAACAGCAGGTATTCGTCTTGCTGAGAACCAGGGGGGCTCAATGTCTGGTCATTGTTCTTGGTCCTCGACACCTGCTTCTGTTTCGCCTTGCTTATTCGACCCGATCCAGTTAACATGATGAAGTTGTGAATTATTAAGTCGTGGGACTGATTTCCCAACGCGACAGCGACTCAATTAGCGGGAGTGAACAACAGGCAACTCTCGCCGTTATAAATTCAAACAATTAGATCATAATAAGCGCGCCGGATACAGGGGTTTAGATGCCCCTGAAGTTCAGCTACTCAGCCGTGAACCGGCGCGAAAAAAAAATAGTACATATATCGGCAGGGGTTGCAGTATACATGACGGACGGCGGGTACAAACTGTAGACAGAAATACAAAGGATTGCATCCCCAATGGACAAGTTCCGAGCATGTAGCTATAGCCTATGACAGTACTTTAGGAGCTAGATATGTGCAGAACATGGCGTAAGAATGCAGACGAGGACAAGCTCTTGCTGAGGTCATTGCTCCCGTTCCCTTGTGGGTAAACCCCCCCGCAATGCGGTGAAATGAGACCCATGGTACGAGGCTTATTTGACGTCGACAAGGGCCAGGACAGCATGCGGGTAACCAACACATGTAGCATTTCGGCCAATGAGATTTGACGACGGAGAGCAATAGTGCTGCCTAAAAGATCCAGCAACTCCCGCAGTGTCAAGCCGATAGTCTGCCGATTCCGAAACATCGTTCACAGCCGTATTGGGAATCCCGTCAGGCAGGATATGGCTCGAGAAGTTCAGATAAGGAAAAGTCTGTGCCTCGATGCCGCATCTTGAAGAGACCTTCCAAGCCGAACCGGTTATCTCGCTAGATTACGGGCTGTCGCCAGCCGCATGTTTAGGCACCGACATTCGGACTTGGAGAAACTGACGATGGTGTATCCTTCATTTGACAAGCCACAATCTCCTCCGCATAACGCTTCCTAGAGGTTGAAACACGAATGTCATGTAAGATTTCGACCGAATTAGCAACACTCGAGCTGTTTCTAGTGTTTACGTATGACCTAGTACTTTACAGTTAGTTACCGATCATCTCCAATGTCGTTAGCGGACCGCTTGACTTGTTGTCCCATGTGTTTGACCGACCGGGGGAGGGGGAACCCACCGCACTAATGAGTTCCATGCAGCAACAATTTCAGCCCTAAAAAGGGGCTACAAAATCCGCCAAGGCCAGTTGCATCAAGCAAATGCCGATAACCGCAACCGCCTGACTTCAAAACTCAGGTCGGTCAAGGCTTACGTGGGACGCAACAAACCCACATTGAATCATTGGTATGTTCAAATTTTAAGAATGGAAGAAAAAGGAGCATGTTCCATGTTTGGTAGCGATTATGTGATACCAGGGTAGAGTTGCATGCGCAGATGCAGAGAACCAGGGTACGGCTTCATGCTTCTAGAAGCACCAACCCAATTTGCCAGCAGAAAGTACCGAGCATATGTGGGACTGCTGATTCTAGTCGCCGGCGAAACCAACGAACGATTCATGGTCCGACACTTCAACCGTCTCGAAACTTATTAGCATCCTAGACTCGATTAGAACCCCATCAACACGTATAACCGCAATGAACATGTCGAATAGTAGAATGAAAACAAGATAATACATATCTAACGCCCCTTATCAACTAGTACAACACATAGAAATTAAAATAGCCAAGGTGGAGAGAGTTCTACGTAACGAAGAGCCCATCGTAGACAAGCGACAACTATCGCGTAACCCCCTTTTGAAACTTTTGCTTTCCAATGATACTATCAATATTATTATCCTTATCCATTACCTCATTACCTCATCATACCCAGAACCCACGACACATCCACCCATTCCTTACCAGAACCCCACCTCAGACCTCCGTCTCGACCCCGCCGTCCTTGTCCGCGTGCCGAAAGACGCCGCTGATGTTGCCCTTGATGCGGCTGATCTTGCCGCCGACGTGGTCCAGCTCGCGGGCGGGCCGGAACTGCATGATGCCGCGGTGCTTGCGGTGGAGCTGCTTGTGGTGGTCCTTGTAGTCGCGGAGCTGCGCGCGCACGCCGCGGGACCCGTCGTCCGGGTCGTTGTGGCCCGGCGCCACGATCGACGTCGCCGCCGAGCTGGTGCCCTCCACGGGGTGGCGGAGGATGTGCTTCACCTTCTTGAAGTCCGGCAGGGAGAGACGCGAGGAATTGGATGATCCCGAGTTGTTCTGGTTGGTGTGGTTGTTGTTATCGTCTTCGTCGTCGGAGCTAGAGCGCGACGAGTCGTCGTTTGTGTGCACGCGTAGCTTCTTGCGGGTTTCGTCTTCCGTGTCGTTGCCGTCTTTGTTATCTGCTTCGCTTCCGGAGTCTTCGCCGTCCGAGTCATCCTCCTCTTCGTCAAGCTTCTCGTCCGTAATCGTATCCAAGCATTCCATAACATTCCGCAGGTCATCATTCTTGGCCTGAGAAGCGTACCTCTTGTGATATCCAGAGAGGCCACGCCAAAACTTCAGATCTACTTCGACCTCGCCTAGAGGTTGTTCGTTTTCGCCCATGCCGTCGTAGTCGCAGCACGATTGAGCCTTGCGGAGACCATCCTTTGATCCTTTCCACACCTTCAGGGTCTTGGTCTCATTCTCCTCGTCGACCAGATCGTGAAGCCAGAGCACCGCGAAGGCAGCAGTTTTGTCGGGTCCCAAGACGGATTCGCGGAACTCGATCACCATGGCTGAAGCGTACCGCTTACGGAGCGACAGGAACACAGATTCGTTTTCCTTCCTGCTCTTGGGTACCCACTGGCCATTGTTGGGGTACATCTTAGCTTGACCCAGGTTAGTCCGCACTTTGATTCGATGTTCCGTCAGCGACTTGGGGAGATCTCGCTTCGCCCTGATCGCCCCACGGAGTTCGAGGGTCCCATAGTCCCATCCCCGGAGGTTTGGTGGAAGCTTTATCTCCACACTCCGCCAGACCATGCTGATACGAACTCGCCCAAATCCAATGCCGCCGACCACTGCGATGCGAAGTTAGTAATTGCCTTGCAACGACATAACGTAGGATCGAGATTAAGACTGTGAATGCAGTCTGGCTTTCGGCAGGTCGAACCCACCAACATGTGATATCTAGAAAATGAAATGCGAAATGTTTCGGATTGACTTACGAGGATAATTCTCCATCACCTGGCTTCTGTTTGCAAAGACTTTCGCGAGAGGCAAGTAAACAATTCCTATCAAAGGATCATCTTCCCGCTCTCGTGAATCTCTCACGCTAACGATAATCTGGGTATCTCTCCAGTCCCTCACGAATCGCTCGGTTCCGGCGTTGAAGAATGGCTTCGAGTTCTTCGGCTTCGTGCGTGATTTGTAGATCTTCTTATGGTTCATTATGATGGTGCAGTAGCTGTCAGGCATGTCATCGTGCTGCTCTGCTTCGTCCTCATCGTCGCCGCCGTCTCCTTTATCGTCCTTTTGAAGTTTCTGTACTTCAAGACCAGTGATGTTGTGGATCTGCACGCTGAGTACACCCGAGACGAAATCCGTAGATGGCGGTGCTGAAATGATCATGACCTCTTCGAGTTCCCTGTAGTCCTGGGCCTTCTGCTGCTTCAGTTCATCGTCGTCCGAGGGCTTGCCGGCTTCTCGGAGTTTATGCTCTGACAAATCGGAGATGTGCTTCTTAAGCTGATCGTGGGTCCTGATTTCTTCGTTGACCGTTTGTTGTTCCAGTTCCTTAGATGTGATCCTCATCTTCGAGAAATATCCAACAGACCAAGTCAACGACCCCGGCATCGTCTCGTCGGGATCCTGTCCAGAGAAGCGGTCCTCACGATCCTGAATTTGATTTGGCTTCTTCATGAGAGCTTTGAGATCTACCTCTACGCGGCCCAGGTCATCGTCTGCCGACCATTTATCCGAGTCCCAGAGTTGAAGCCTTAGCTTTTCCTCGGCATTTAGCTCTTCGGGGGTTACCAGGATGCTTGCCCATTCATTCCAATTTGGTGAGTCATCACTCGTAATGATGCGAGTAGAAGCAACCGGCTTGCCAAATTTACCCCACGACACGGAAACGTACGAATCACTCGAACCCTGCATGGGACCGATTCCACCATCGCCTTGCTTGAAACCACGTGCTTGCTTGATGAAAATCCACACGACTCCCAAGCTATTCGTATCTTTCTTAAAGTCTTCCCCTACGAGCATATCCTTTAGATTGAGAGTCAGTGACTTGGGGGCAACATATTCTGCAAGAGCAGCATCGATTGCAGAATTGACGAAAGAAGATATTAGCGGAACGTCCGTGAGGCTGAAAGCATGCTTCGAAAGAGGAATACACGAAATGCTGGCCTTCGGCTGCCCGAGGAACGTCATGGTGCATAAGGATACGAAAGGTGGATCTGGTGTTAGCTGAAGTCGGAGTCTCACGGTCATGATAAGACCTTTGAGCTCAACCCACACGGGGATCGCAATCTCGCCAGGGAGGTAAAACTTCAGGTAAAGGTGAGCGTTCTTAGCCTTGGACTTTAGCGATCTTCCGGATGAGCGGCTTCGGTAAGCGAGCGCGAGTTCCAAATTCACGAAGTCGCCCTCTTCAGCTTCCATGCCTTCTTTTATCGCTACTTGCTCTTGTTCCTCTTGCTTCGGATCCTTTCCTTGCCCGTTGTCCTTTCCGGAGGCCTCTTCAACATTACCTTCTTGGCTATCCGCGCTTCCTTGAGGATTCTGAGGATCTGTACGGTCACTCTGTGTACCGTTGCTATTCCCTTGAAGTTGTCCATTAGAGCCAACAGTCTGGCTAGCCGCGCCTGTCGGCAACCACCTCACTCCGAGTATACGAACGGCCTCGCTTCCTTGACCCATATCATCAACACTAACCATCTTAATGACTTTTGGCAGGGATGCTTGCATGATATCTTCGATTTGGTCGACGAGCGAAGCGAAAAGATCAGGGTTAACTAGAGGCCAAATAGCTGCGAAAAGACCGTTCAACCACTGAGTTGATTCGGGCAGCTCTTCGTCGTTCTCCAGGTCGGCATGCTCTTGTCGTCGCGCGGCGTCCCACGTCTCATCCTCGAATATTTCGCTGGTTTTCTTGTTTACCCACTGACCCATGCCTACGACGATTACTGCGCTCAGTGAGACAAATATGGCGGTACTAAATATAGCAACCCATCGATGGCCAACGAATATTGTCGGTGTAAATAATAGAACAGCAGCGAGAGTACCGATGACAGCCAAGCCAGCAAATACCGCTTGCTGGTAAACAGCAGCCAACTCCTGCTTTGCCTGTTCAAAGTCTGGTGGTGGAAATATTCGTTGCATTCCATTATGGGTTCTCTGCAGCCTCTCGCCCTCCTTATTGAGCTCTTCTTCCGACTTGGAGGCACCTTGCGGTCCGGTGGCAGTATGATGGGTCATTCCAGGCTCCGGTTCATTTTGAGGGGCGGAGCTTAGGTCTTTCTCGGTCTGATCGTGTATAACAAGTGGTAAATGTGTTACTGGATCGGTAGCCTCGCGACCTCCACCATGTCTCTTCGTCTTCTTCATGGCCTTGCGCTTCTCCTTGGGGTCAACAGCGCTTGCGACGGCTTCTGTTGCCGTCTTGTCTTGTTCGCCCTTCTTTTTCTTGCCAGCATCTTCTGGCTGCTCGCGCGAATCCTCCTGTTCTTCCCTCTTATTTGCATCTTCCTCATCAGCTGCTTCTACACGATTTCCTACTTTCTCTTCGGAAGTGTACTGTGGGTGATCGGCGTAGTTGCGGTTCGCAGCAGGATATGGATCATGTCGTGATTTCGGGGGATCTTCGCCCTTGAAGACGGCTTTCGCAGACTCAAATGCTCTCTTTGGTCTTGAATCGTCTTCTGGTCCTTGTTGGGCTTGCTCCTCGTCCTCTACTTGGCCCTCTATGTCTTTTCTGTGTTGTCTATACCCTTGGACAGTCGGAATTGGATGCTTAGCGTTGTGAGGGTTGTTATACTCTCTCGCCGAAGCGCCCTGGTCGAAATCTGCCTGGTTCGCCATCTTCGATCATAGGTTCAACCAAGTCTTGGATTATACCATTAGGATATTCTAGACGAGTAGAACGACAGATAGGAAGTGTAGAATTAGAAGATCCGAGTTAAGAGATACACTGTAGGGGTATTGAAGAATGAAAGCTATTATTATCATTACTTAGGTAGGTAGGATACACGGGGAAGAAATGATTAATAGTTGTGAAATATTATGATGCACAAAGGCGAGCAAACATGTTTTCTGCTTGCATCACCACACGAAGACGCCGAGATGCATTGGATGTAAGGCAACGGTCGAGGGTTGGATTGTGCAGTATTATGAGGTCATCGTCTTAGCTTTTACACCAAACGCAGCAGAACCACCCCAGCTATAGTGGGGTCTAGGTGACGCAGCTAGACAAGGTACCTGAAAAAAGCTCCGGGCTTAGCTTCTGCCTCTTCCCCACAGCGGCAGTGCGGCACGTTAGGTACCAGCATTGGTTCAATGCTGTCAACCTGTCACGTACAGTGGCCATGTACCTAAGTACGAACATTATGTACCTAGAAGCTTCCCCCACACATCTCGTGACGTTGAGCCATTCGTCTCTCCTTCATCTTCATCTCTTCTTTCGTCTGACACAAAATATGTGTCATCATGGCGAAGAAGAAAATAGCGAAGATGTTTGGAATAAGCAAGGGTGTATCTATAATATCAGCCGGACACCGGATAACTCCTCTTTCTCTCTTCTAGGTATATATGTCTCGGCACCCAGTCACTCTCAACTTTGGAAGAGCGAGAGCGTATCACGACCCTGATCAACACCCAACTCATTTCGGCCGAAGGAGATAGCAATGATGGTACACATCCGGATCGCTGGCCCTAAATTTCGGCGCCGGTATCTTGGCTATAACTTCGACGTCGAACGGTAAGTCGTCGAAATCAAACCGACTCGAGGAATAGCTGAGAGAGATCCATATTCCTCCTTTCGCAAGGGATCTCTTAACCCCCGCCGCCATCCGCAAGAGCGACGTCGTCCCACCGCATGATACCGCATCCACCGTGCTTTTGTCCACGACCACGTCGAATTTCCGACCTCGATTCAGGTCATTCCGAAGCTGTGTTGCGTCCGCGACGGCGTACTTCATGCGCACGTCGCCAAAGGCTGCTTTTTCGAGTTGCTTCCCGCGCTCGATGGCTAGTGGTTCGTAATCCACGTTCGTCACGTCTAGATAGCCCTGCAAGCGGAAGTGGTTCTGGAGGTCGCTGGTGCCGCAGCCTAGCTGGAGGATTTGGGGTTGGTTGTCGTCGCTGTCGTGAGATGGAGGTGGAAGGTAGGGCTCAATGATGGACATGAAAAGATCAGAAGATGCTAGCCACTCGAAAGACGTTTCCGACACGAAGCGCTCATGCCAGTAGCTCTGTTTCTCAAAGTCGGCTGGCATGGCGGGTTCAGGAATGGGTTCTTGCAGTGTACTTGATCTGCTTTGTCAGGGCTTATTTTCTTCTGGGTTTTAATGGCCTTTTTCTTGATGAAAGAGTACTTTCATTCCGTTTTTGCAAGTCATTGTTAGGAGTCTTTCAATATCCGTGCCCAAAACCGGAACGAGATCCATAAAATTTTCTGACCTGTCGCAGTGTTTCCACTTTCCAAATTTGGTGCCACCAAATAGAAATCGTAAATCTTGTTAGACCGCCATTTTACTGGTGTTCTGCCGCCAACAAAGAGAACTTTACAGATAATGCCGCACCTTTCAATGTTTTATTATGCGTGATGAAAGAAAATCAATGCGAGTTCCTAAACCCTTCCGCTACCTACCGTTATCCATTCTCTTTTGCCAGGTATTAAGCATGGAAATGAGATTCCCATCACGTGACTTGCTTGCATGTTGACGACGTTCGGAATGCCCCCCCCCCCCCCCTTTCTTGAGACAGTGAACGAGACTGCGAATCCCTCAGTTAGATTTCAGTATAATAATTTCCCAAGTTAGGTCTCACTTATGGGCGGATGATATTTCGTAGTATTTGATTCATTGATTAACGCGTCATCCTAGAAAATTATTTCTCATCTGCATCCAAAGTCCCAGCCCTAGTGGTAGAGGCCAAGTAAAAAAGGGGGATCTGTAAACAATAAATATCTTGTGACCACCACACAGCACAGCAAAACAGCAGCGTAGGATCTCGCAGAGAAAATAGTCACAGAGTTCCATTGCAATAGCATGTAAGAAAAAGCAATACAAATACAATAGTAATATCTAATATCCTAGTTTATTAAAAACAAAATCAAAAAAAATCCATGTAACCAATCTCACAATTCCCCAACGCCGATCCCGAAAGACGGAAAGTCATCTTAGTTAAGTGATGTACAATACAGAGGTAGTGTGGTACGCAAAGCAAGCGCAGAGTAACAAAACAACGCCATCTCTCCTCTCCCACTCCGTCCCGCCGTTTTATCCGCTCGCTTGCCCCTCGGCGAGGGAAAAGGGATGAGAAATCTACGGCCCCCGCCCGGTGCGTCGCGACCTCTTGGTGACACGTCCGTGTGCCACGCTGTCCAGGTCCGCCTTCCTCTGGAGCAGGGTTTGGGACATGGTGAGGCGTCCGCCGGCCAGCTTGTAGGGCTTGGCCTGGGCGGGGCGGCGGTAGTCGAGGTGCAACGGCAGCTCGTCGTCCTCCTCGGTATCGTCCGTGTAGTAGTAAGAGGAGGAGGAGGCCCCCCTAAGAGCCTGCGCGAGGCCAGCTCCTCCGGGTTGATCCGGATTATCGCCATCCGCCGGCGTTGCCGCCGGCGTTTCCGCGTTAGTCGCAGCACTATTAGCAGGAGGTATCTCGGCGAACTGTGCGGGAACCGCTTCCTCTTGGGATCGCCCTCTGATAAGCACCCAATAATGGAAGTCTGGGTCACTTCGTGGTACGGCTCGTGATACGCTCGGTAAGTGATACCAATTCCCTCGGCCCCGCGTATCTGGCCAATGTGGCTCGTTTCTTATCGATCTTGCTTGATTTCCGCGGCTTGCATGGAATTGATCGTTAAATGGTTCAAATCCCGTGCTCGGAATCATGTACCAATATCCCCCGCGTGGTGTGTCTTGATCGTCAACAATTGGAGGCAACGTTTCTACTAGATTCGATAGCGCATCTATCGGTGGATGGGGATCCACGCCTCTTTCGTACATTGTTGAAACAGCGCCGCCGAGTAAGTCGAGGTCCGGGGTTGTCGTTAAGGAGAAATATTGCCCATCAAGCTCCGGCTGTGTCCAAGGACTGGGTATCCCCGTTCCTTGTTCTGGAAGTGTGAAAGCAAAATGGGGAACGCGCCCTCCCGTAAATGAGATAAAAGAGGGCATGTTTTTTGGGAAAGCTCCATCACTGTTGAGTTCGCTAATAGAAACTGAATACTTACCGTTCGTTAACCGGTGATGACGCGTTTGGCATGCTTCGACAAAATCCCTTGTGCATTGTCTCAAAGCGAATATATTACAGTTCATATTAAGATCGACAACATTGTGAACTTCAGTAAACACAGTCTCGAGAAACCTCTGGTACGCTGCCTCGACGTGATGCCCTCCTCGTTCAGTGTAGAGAAAAAGCCCATAGTTAAGTCGGAGCTTCCAATTTCTGACCCGCGAACCAAGTGGGGGTGGACGAGTCCTCGGGAGGGGAAAATTCGATTTGAGATAGCCCATGATTATAATCTTCCATCGGATATACCCATTGACAAGAGCTATAATATATTCGAATATTAAACGCGTCTGTTGACGGTGCGCGAGGTTGACTATGCTATACGTTAGCTCATACACGGATAGACGATTCTGCTGTGGGTCATGCGCAAATACTACTTACCGAGTGCGACGGCGTCGTTGACTCTCATACGGTAAACGGCCTCGAAAGTGGACTTCGCTTCGTGTCTGATATTTCTAAGACTTGGTATACTAGGGTCTAGATCGTTGATTTGTATCATGTGTAAATCAGTTACTAGGTCTGTTGTGTGGGCGGCCTGGTTCAAAGCGCTTGATTTGTCCCGATTATATGTTCTCTCCCCAATATGAATATCGTCTCTGATCGTAGTGTTGTGATTTCGAGCATGAATTTTCATATACCCTGTCGCCCAAAGGAGTGCCATATCGGTTAATCCAAGCAGATCTGCATTTGTAGCCACGGTCGCGCCAAAAGTTGCCACGAATTTCCCCCGAATCGCATCTGCCTGAGCGCGATCGGTTTTCAAGCGGTCCAATTCAGTCTCAACTTCTTGTCGCCGTTTATCCTGGTCGTCATGCGACTTCTGGATGTCATTTTTTTCATTTTGGAGATTCTGGATTCTTATATCATATACCTGCTGCTGTTCTTCCAGGACTTGTATTCGCTCTCGGAGCTGTCCAGGTGGAATATAAGGCGATTCCATTTTGATGCCTGACAGTAGTCTATCGTGATAGGATGCCGATGGAGGATGACAATATCAAGGAGTGACGGATCAAGGCCTCCCATAAACTCGAGAGCGCCGAGGCAGGGTAATTATAAAGCATGGAATTATCCTCGGGTCGAATGCGGAAACGAGGAATCGGAAGACAAAGCAGTATGCAACCGGGGGATACAATAGAAGCTTAGTTTGCATTCCACTGGCAAAAGATCCACGGGTGTCGTACAAAAGAGTTCCTTGTTTTGCCCTGCCTGATTTGAATCTTGGTATATCTCCCACGGGTTTTCTGGTAAATTGTAATGTTGTTGGAGTGGTTGGCCAACATTACTATAACCCAACACAACTTGTTTGAAAGCACATGATATGCCACAAAGATTGATACAGGAAGCCGCTGATCAATAAATAAATGAATTAGGTTAATCGTGGATTTGATAAATTCGTTGAGTTGCTCATAGTGTCAAGAGCCAGCGTTCCTATGAATTAAATGATACTATAAGGTAGCAGAACCGATCTCTTCTAACGCCCGTAAGATTCCCGAGAGGAGCGACTGCGACCGGGTTGAACACTGGCAGACTGGGTACCGGTGTTTTTCGCTCCCACACGGCCTTCAATTCCATTTTCCATCTTGATCGAATATACGCCATGTTTACAGCCATCGAACAGCTCAACAACTGATGCTCGCCGCCAAATATGTGCTTATTTTCCGAAATGTTTCACCTCGCATAACGCGCGGGTGCCCCGTTGTGGGCAGCGTCGGTCAGATCGGAAGCCAGCAAAATTCAGAGCAATAGGTGGGCTGGAGGAGTGTGTAATACCTTCATTAGAAGACGATTGTATTCAGGCCTTATTGCTGTTACCAAGGCATTTTGATAGTTTAATAGAATTGTGTTCGAACTGGAGTCCGCCTAGCTATATGATCTTCCCAATGCGCTGCGAAGGACATGATAGCATGTCACGTTTAGTTGGACAAGTGAAATGCTGAGGTATTTAAGTAAGGTGTAGGCGTATGTTCGTTCACTGGAGCGAATTAGACTGGCTAAAATGAAGCGTTGAAATCATCACGGAATTATATTACATGCTCTCGTCGGACGGCAAGGCTCAAGCGGAGAAAGGCGTGCGAATTATGGCGCGACTAGCCGCCAATTGCATTATGAAAATGGTCGCCGCGGATCTTAAGCCGGCGACGATCTAAAAGATGAATAGGGACTAGTGTACAGCGGTAATCGTGGAGAATCGTCAAAAGCAGCAGTATAATATCTCTCTCCCTGGATTTGATGGCGCGCCACGGTAGGAAATAAGAAGCATCCCTGTTCTTTGTGTTGGTGTGCTGTACGATCTCTCTTGGGAATCCTGACCTCGGCCCGTTCATTCGGGTTCGATGGGGTAAGAAACCAGGATAGAGTCGCTCAGGAGCCACCAGCAAAACGTTTAGCTCGCGCCTCCGCTTTGGCTTTTTCGGATGGATCGTTTAAGATAGCCGGCTTGCCCTTAGCACCCGCAGGTCTGTCCTCTCTTCGAGGAGCACCTCCCTGTCTACCACCTCCGCCATGGCGAAAACGGCCCCGGCCTCTGTTGCGACCACCGGGGTTTTGTCGCTTCGCGCCTCGCTCATTGTCAGCATTGCCTCCTTCTCGGCCACGCTTGGGTGGTCTCTTCTCAGACAGTGCAGAATCGAGACCCTTGAGTAGGGTCGAGTCCTCAGCACCAAATCGCTCAGCGCGCGCGGCCTTTCTCTTTTTCTCATCTCCTTTGTCGTCCTTGTCCTCTTCCTTGTTCTCTTCCTTGTCTTGGCTCTCGACAATGCCGAAACGCTTAGCTCGTTCAGCCCGCTTGCGCGCCTCTTCGCTCGCATCGGAGGCAGGAAGGTGTGCGGAGAAGTCCGGCTTTGAGTCTTGTGCCTCTTGCACCTCCTCGGCAGCAGCCGGGGTCGGCTCCTCTACGGCTGTAGTTGGATTGGCTGCATCCTTGGTAGAGTCGCTGGTTTCAGCAGGCTTCTGTTCAACAGGAGCCGGGGTCGGGATGACTGGCTCGGCGGGCTTCTCAGGTTCAGTAGGCTTCGTTGTGGTGGTGGCGACTTCATCGTCGCTGTAGTCAATTTCGTCCTCAGTCTCGCGAACAGGCGCAGCTATCGATTATCAGTATACGGCACGGAATATTCGAATCGCAAATAAGAAGAAACCAAAAACTAGATCAGTACTAACAATCTTTGGGCTTGTCATGCTCCTGTAGACGCGCGATCAGATCCGCCTTGTTGCCGGTCACAGGAAGCGACTTTTCTTGGAGAAGCTTCTTGAGCTCGGGAACTTTCAGAGAGGCGTAGTCGGACATGATGGGCAAAGCGCAGACGCGACCAGAATGCGAAGGATTTGGTGGCAACTTGATTAGTTATGGATTAACCGGTCGTCTCCGATGGAGAGGGTCGGTAACGTAGTGAGGATGGCCACGTTTCAATGATCTTTCTTGGATATTCTGGGGGGAAATAAAATAATTAATAAGGTGAAAGGAGGAAGTGTTGAAATAAGAAGGTTGAAGGTTGAAGGTTTGAAATGTGTGATGGAGCTAAGAATTGAGGGAAGGAGCTGGGCTGCTGGGGTGGACGGGGATGGGATTGACGGTCGCAGCGCGAAAGACTGGAACATGAATTGGTAGAGGAAAAACAAGTATTTTGTACCGAATCACGACGCGTTGATTGGTTCGTCATGTACTTATGCGATGGATGTATGTACCCCAGTGCACCCCAGTACCCATAATTCTTATCTTATCCATTATTTCCTGTTTTAAATGAGATGAATATGTAATTAGGTCAAGACTCAAGAGCTTACACCTACATAATTATTCACACTCTCTCACCTTGCTTGCTTAATGGACACTGAATAACGCAATCGCAAGCTACTAACCATTTGACTACTGCCTTCACTAGTTCGAAGCAAAACTAAAACAATAGAAAGTTTACACAAGTAATTCTTACCATCCTTTAATTTTTTCTTTGAGTAAATAGCACAAACCACACCGATTTACATAGCATATCTACGTACTTCAGGTTTGTGCTAGAGTTTCGACGTAAGGGACGACTGTTTTTTTTCTTAATAATCTACACTCGGAAGCTTTAATGCGTGAGAGTAGTCGACCAGATCATCGTAGCAAGCAAAAACAGCGTACAGGAGTAAAATGCAGGTAAGAATAAAAATATAAACAACACCTACCCATTTGAGGTTGAAGTCGACCTTGAAGTACCTAATATATACAGTAACCACTTGCGATGGATTTAACAAACATGGAGAAAAGACAAGTACCAAGGTTCATTTACCTGTGATATAGAACGGATTATATATCCCACATCTGCATCTACATACATCAGGTGCAGTGTCAGAGATGGAGATCCATCCTTAAGGAACGCGGCCAATCGATGATGCCTGTAGCCTCCGAATATGGGAATAATATAATAGCAAGACCTTTTGCGAGACCTACAAGTTGCCAGATGAGGGAGCGATCTGCGAATTTGAACCCCAAAAGTCCGGCGGGTTTACCAATCGGCATCGTGGTCAATTGAGCTGTCTCAGGCGGTACCCAGGCGAGCAAGCCTTCGCTTTACTTTTTCTTCCTTTTCCTTTTTTCTTTTTTCTTTCTTTCTTTTCCAGATCTCGGGACCGATGAACGGCTCAAGTTCTTGCAGTTGATATATCGGCTCATCCCCCCACTGCTTACTACGTCTGCTTGCGCGGCGATGGGGGTTGTCTACCATACCTAAGTTTAAGTCCTTGGATCTGGTAATGTAGCTAGTAGCGATTTGCTACGCTTCCATCTCAGCGTTTATACGATTGATCGCCTGTCGATTGTCGGAAAACCTTGGTTCTCAGCATCCCCGTACCGCGAAGATCATGGCCGATCCATCTTTGAGTTCCATCCCCGTTGTCATATGCGGCAAAGCGGAGGTCGTTGGCAAGCCGGTCGTGGAGGGTCTGAAGCCGGAATATGAAGGTGAGAAATAAGTCCGAGATGGAGAGTCCTTCCCGAGAATTGCCTTCTGGCCCTTGATAACCACGGATCGTCCACTAACTTGTAAAATGGGAATCCAGTGACACTCTTCTGCACTGGCAGCAAGTCCACTGCCGCAGAGCTGCCCTATAGTAAGTGGAAATCAAGCCATCAGCTAGTTCCGATTAATACACCACGTCATTCACGCTTTACTCCAAGAATCACCATCCGAGAAGGCCACCATCATGAACCCTACACTGCCACACAAGACACCAGTCCAAAATGCATACCCCCTTTCCTCGGAACACCCCTACCTAACTAACCTACCTACCTGCCTATCCAGTTCTCCAAGGCATCGCGCCCCCAACGCAAAGCAGCTACATCGGCACAGGGCTGTACTCCCGACCGCCGGTAGCCGTGATCATGGGGATAGCCTGGGACGAGGCCGACGTGGCCGACGTGAAGGCGGCGATCCAGCAGACCGCCAACGGCGCGCGGCCCGTCATCCTGCGCAACGACAAGCGCGTGTCCGCGCCCCAGCCCCCGAGCCCCGAGTACGCCGCCCAGCTGACCCGGCGCGTTCGCGGCGTCCTGGACAGGTTCGTGCGCGGCGAGGAGCTGGATGGGCCCGAGGACGGTGTTCTTGTACGTATGCCTGATTTTCCTGTCTGGCTGGTTGCTGGTTATGTTGAGAACAAGTTGTTTGCTAACTTACGTGGCGCATTGCAGTGGTACTGAATCGATTACGATACGATACCCCCTAAACCTAGGTTAGGTAATTTCCCCAATGTGTTCGGGTGTTTATCACAAGGGTTTAAGTTGGAAGCATATTTATACGAGGAAGTTTGTCTGTCACATGGGATGAGGAGGATAGTAGGTCTGGTATGGAATCGGGTTTGATTAAAAGAATCGGCGACTTCGTTATTATCACTTATATGTATCTCTGAATTGTGTACATGGTTCTACATTTGGTACACGGTGAATGGGAGTTGTTAAAAAAGGGGGAGAGCGGCAGACATGCAACAAAACAACAAAAATGCAATAAGCCGCCCACCGAAAAAACTCGTATGACCATCCATTCATTTCATCTCAACTATGCTACCGTCCGTCCCGTGCCCTTTCCCCTAGGTATGGTATCTAATGCATATGCGTTCCGACGCCTCGCCTTGTCTCCTCGTTATGTGATGTGGTATGTTGTTGATGGTGTATTGACAAAGCAATGATAAAAGAAACGGGTTGTAGATGTGTTTCTGAAAACGTAAAGACAAAAAAAAACCAAAGATGGGAAATGATGGCGGCAAAGCTTCGCCAAAGGGGGTATCTACCAAGAATTACCTAATCAACCGATTACAACCTCTTGCGTGACGAGTCCGAAGACCCATCTCGCCTGTGCTACCGACGAGCACTGGAAACACCATTTGCGTACGTTTCCTCCGCTACCTCCGTCTCGAGGCGCCACTCCTGTTTGTCCACTCTCGTCCTTCACTTCCTCCCATACGTTGATGAGAACACCTCTGCTGCCTAACTGACTGAAGCATTGGCTGCCTAGTACGACATCTAGGACTACTATAGGCTTGTCTGTGTCCTTCTTAGGGATTGTCGTAACGATGATTCTCTTCTCCATTCCCTGGTATTTTCTTAGGTTTTGCCTAGTACCTCGGTCCGGCCTTGTAACTTCAAGGAGACAGTTGCCGTGATCTTCCCACTTGCTGGCGGATACTAGAAGGTGAAGACGAACCTTGAGATTGTTTGTTGTGAGACTCATATTGGTGGCTCCGCTGTTTGCAGCACTGACAGAGGGGGATCGGGGTGGCGTGGCCGAAGATGAAGAAGAGGTATATAGGGATGCATCTCCACCGAATCGGGCTTGTCTGTCAACAGAGGACATAGCAATGTTGAATGACTGATTTCCCCCACCCATCAGCTTTCGTAGGAACGATGATGCAGACACGCCCGACGATTGTGATGTGCTGTTGGCTGACTGGGAGGGGGCCCTAGTAGAAGCACGGTAGCTGTTCTTACGGCCAAACCAGCTTCGACGATGACTGCTGCCATCATCTTCAGGCGGCGGGTTCTGATATTGTCCAAAGGCCCTAACACGGGTTTCCTCTTCAAGTGCCTTGTACTTTGCATTGTCCATACGGGCACGGTGAACCGCCATGTACAGGGATTCGCACTCTTGGGTGGACGGGACTCGGAAGCGGAAGAAAGATGTCTCGTGCTTAACAGCCTTTGCGTACAATCTTGAATAACTTAGAACTGGCGATCGTATTTCCAAGTCCACAACCGTACTGTTTCGTAGCATGACCAACGGCGTGAGGTCTAGGGCAATTAGTGGCGGCTCCTCCTGCGTGGAGTCGGCAGAGGAGTGTGCTCTTCGATAGGGATGCGCCTCGATAAGTCCTGGCGTTGTTACGATGGAGCAAAGGTCAGGCCATAGGTCTTGCCAGCGTCCGTGCTTATTGTCCCAGTAAGAAATAGAAGCGACGGATTTGATGGCGTAGTCAGGCTGTTTACTTGGGGCTTCAGACACGCTAGCGTATGATCCTGACGCCGAGGGAGGACGATCAACGGTCCTTTCTGAAAGAACCGACTCTGCAGGAAGTGTAGCATCTCTCTTGATACTGATAGCAGGCGTAGTGTCGGGAATGTCAACTGCTTCAAGCTCATCATCAGATGATTCGTCAGAGACCGAAATATCGTCTTCTGACTCAGAGACAGGGGACGTAGAGCCTTCAGAAGAGATATCCGAGGGGTGGTATTCGTGCTTTAAGGGAGACGAATTACGGCGCTTGAGACGCGGTGCATTCTTTTCAACAGGGGGTGGAAGAACCGGTGATTTCGCCTTAAAGGTCCGATGAACAGGAGGAGGAGGAGCACCGTCATCACGAAAGGGTGTGCTATTCGGAGGTGATTTGTGGTACGAATGTTCAACAGGCTCGTACGAATGCTGGTAGTCGTCATCAATGTCCTCCGAAGGACTGGGCGACCTATGTGCGGACTTCGAATATGAGTCTTGAGTCGGGGTTTTTGCAGAAGATGGCGATAATGTCTCTGTTTGAGATTTAGAAGACGACGTGGGTGATAGATTGTCAGGTTGTCTGTGCGATTGAGTGGGAGTTGTCGGTTCGTCCTCGGCGACCTCGTAGGATTTGGTAGGCGTTAGGGAGAGTCTGTGGCGCTTCTTTCTTTCTCCCAGTGGGATCTCACCAATTTCCGAAGCTTGAACTATGGAAGGCGCCGGGTAGTTGATCGGAGGTGGAACTGGATTGTTGCCCAACATGTCCAGCCAGTCAAGCACCTGTTCTTCGCTGTCGCCCATCAATGACAACAGTTCAAACCATTCATTCCTGTGGCCTCTGACCATCACGACTAGTTCGTGTTTGTGGTCGCCCCTTCGCGCGGAAAGTTGAGCTCGTAGAGCAGGGGCAAATAGAAGCCATGATCGCCCCCCGCTGCCGGTTTCTCTAATAAGAAGGTCACCTGGGTCGGACTTGAATACTTGATTATCTCTGAATATGAGCTCGACCTGGCATCCTAGTCGTTGTCCGTTTGAGTGTCGCAAATCCAGGGAGAACGTGTCTTTGGCGTAGACTTGGCGGAAGCGATCAATTCTGACATTCTCTAGAGCTTCCAGCGTCCTGAGATCTCGGGTGCGAGTCGTATCACTGTTTTTAGCATCTTCATCTATGACTCTCGCATTCTCTTCCTTATGACGGCGTTTTGCCTTTTCCTCTAAAGCTCCCCATTTGGCGGCGAGGGATTCGAACTCTCTTGTTCTTGTAATTGTGCGATAGCCCTAATTTTGGTTAGCTTGATCATGAAGAGGACAGCGAAGAAAACATACCTGAATGAATTTAGTCATCCATTTGATACGGATCAGAGGGCGTTTCAGCAAGTGAGCAACATCGATGCGCTCTCCATCCTCGTCGAGGACGTCTCCTTGCTCGTTACGAGGCATCGCGTTGATAAGAGAGTCGGCATCATCATGCGACCTAGGTGCAAGGTTAACAATGATACCTTGGAAGCCAAGGCGCCACACATCAAGGTAGTTGTTGTAGATGGGGTGCACTGTTTCCAGCCACTGGGGTAATCTGCGGATATCAGTAAGAGATGGCAACAATCGATGGTGATTCCTTATGTTGTCGAGGGCAATGCCCATGTTGACAACAGCATTGTCGAGGGTATCCTCCTTGTATTTAGTTGGTGGGGAACCAAATAAGTGCTTGCGTGTGCTACTGGTGTTGTTTACAAACTGGGTGAGAAGAACCGGGACTACCCCATCCACCAGTGTCTTCAATTCCCGTTGATAAAGCTCCTCATCGTCTTCGAATTCCAAGAGAAGATCATCCACAGTGGCCTTACTGAGGTGGGTAGATGGCCTTCTCACAAAGCGTGCTGAACGCAGACTCTTGCTTCTATTCGTAGCTGCAGTATCATCACGCAAAGATAGTGCTGAGACCAAGTCTGAGTGTTTGGTAAGCCGCCTTTTAAGGCCAGGTCTGTGACTTCTCCTGCGAGATAGAGCCGTGCTCCTCGTAAGAGTGGTTTCCGTCACCGTTGAATCTGATACTACCGATGAGAGATCTGATTGAAATGTGCTCCGCGATTCAACCTCCGATGCAATTGTTGATAATTCATGGGAACCTTTTGTCGGTGGTTTGCGTTTGTGGTGGGCGTGAGACAGCGCAGTTTGTGTTAAATCAGAGGACACAGTCGAATCATAATCATCGGGAGACGGGCTTCTTCTTGTACCAGCGGAACGTCGTCTTTCACGATGCTCATCCTCATGGTACCTATCAAGCTCTACCACTTCAGGACAACTTGGATATTCCACTGGTGGGGGACTGTGGCCTGTCGATTCCCCGCGGAACGCATCTATAAGCTTCTCTTTGAAGCCCTTTTTGCTACTACTCTTTGAAGGTGAAGACGTAATTCTAGTAGCACGACTTCGTTTCAGTCCGGCTGAGGTGGGTGTGGTGCTGTCGGCTCTATTGGGTTCATCGTGATCTGCTTTCTCTACTTTCTCTGCTTTTGGCGCTTCTTTTGGTGGTTCAGCCGTCACATCACTTCGGCTGATTTCGGACGAATCCACGACATCGACAGGAGTATGCCTAGATGATGTGGGACGTCGTGGCTTACTTTCTTCCACCTCTTCATCCTCATGCTTATGATGTTGGGTTTCGTGTTTATGTTGGTTTTGTTCGTTTTCGTTAATGGTTGCGAGATCAACAAAAGGATCAGGGGTACCGTTGAGCCAGGTTTCAATGTTAGGGGGTCGGTTAACGACAGGCTTTGGGTGCTCAGCCTTTTCTGTGAGGATTTTCTTGCCTTCGGTCAGCGCCTTTTTTAGGACATTAGTAGCGCCCTTGAAACTGGACTGCCTATTGGCCTTGGGCCGAACACTTCGTCTCTTGGAACCTGTAGCCAAGTCAAGCTCGCTAAATGCCGAGTATCCGACCGGTATATCCGCCAAGGATTTTTGTAACACACTGAATGGCATGTCTGATACTGAGTCACTGGACCAAGATTCGCTGTCTGATACATCCTCAGTTGCTGTGGTAGCAGCGTCATCATGGTGCGAAATAGGCCTTTTCGCAGACTTTTGTTGTTTCTTAGAGGGCTGTTTCGAAGCTGCTCGCTTTGGGGCCTCTGGCTCATTAGATGCAGGCTCATCTATCATCTCAGTCTTGTCTGATGGCGATGGATCTCTGTGGGTGCTAGCTCCTCGACTGCTCGGTCCTCTTGAGGATTGCCTTGAAGAGGCTCTGACGGTGCTAGCGATGTCTGATTCCCGGAGGTCGGAGGAAGATCTAGCATGATATCGTGGAATCGATGACGGCCGTAGCTTCGTTTTTGAGTCTGTTCGTTGCACCTGCTTCTGTAGTGGTTTGACTCGTATCCCGTCGCTCTCGTGCCCGAGCGATTTTCGAGACGTAGATGGCTTTACAACACGAGCGCTAGACTGTTTGCTTGTCAAATTATTGGCGCTCTGGACAGGCTTTACTCGAATACCATCATCGTAGTATGTTTTTGATATTTTCGGTTTTGAGGGCTCGGTCACAGCACGAGAGGAGCCTGACCTCACACTTGCAGTATCCTTTTCATCTAGGATGGGTCTAACACGTATCCCATCGCCATCCAGCTCTGTTGACTTCCGTGAGGTCGCTGTCTTGACTGTAAAACGAGCAGATTCGGATCTTCCGCTCATGTTGTCGCTCTCGGACTGTATGGGTCTAACACGGATCCCATCCCCGCCAGCCGATGATTTGGGCCTTGGTATTCCACTGCGCTTGACGGGAACTTCATCGGGGATCTCAACTCTACTAGCCCAATCCTTGATCTTCTTGGAAACGGAAGGATTGGCTGCTGTCCGTGCTAGGAAATCTTTTGGCAAGGGAGATCCGGTACCCTGGTCAGACTTGCCTTTCACAGTTCGAATTTTTGTAGGGCTCATCATCTTCTTTTCCTTGTCTTTTACCCAATTGGTGTCGCTAACAACTCGTTTCTTGGGTGCGTTGGAGAGCTTCAAGTCCTCCTGGCTCACTTTGCTCGATTCGCCACCGTCGGTCTTGCGCCCATCCGTAACGTTCGGTTGTGGCTTCTTTTGCCTCGATTTGATTCTCACTCGATCTTCCTCCGTCACACTCTCTTCGTCTACTTGTATGTTGACCTCGCTCGGTTCCGTCGGGGTAGCATAAGGATCAGCGCTGACCATCGCTGCAGCATTAGCCTTCTGCCACTTTTTAACTCGGTCATGCACTCCACCGGGAGCCTGGATTCGCATGACAGCAGCCTGGCGCATCTCTTGTTTGACCAACTCTAGACTCTTTCGCCTCGCCTGGGCTGCCTCCCGCGCTGCTTTCCTGTCTGCCGCGAGTCGGGCAGCAGAAGGTCGACCCAGTAGGAAGTCACCGAGAAGGGTTGGTTGTGGCCTTCCGGTGGCGGCTCGCGGGCGCCCCGGGTTAGTAGATTTTGGGGTGCCATCCTTGCTGGGAGTCGTGGATGTCGTCGTCTCCGTCGCAGCGTTAGGGGTGTTTTTCTTAGCGGTAGCACTGGACTGGGAGGACTCGGATGTCTGGGAAGCCTGAGGGTCTGGAGGATTATCATCATCGGTTGATTTGGTGGCAGTCATGATCTGCTAAACGAGATAAAATTAGTTTTAACATTCCAACGATTGATTAACAAATGCCAATGACACATGGTTTGGTGAGCAAGAGAGGTCGGGTCTGCGAATTCGCCAGAGGCCGGGCGGTCATGGTAATGGGTCAATATTCGAGCATATGCATGCCAGAGCAAAGTACACCACACATCATACACCATAAACCACCTGCCACGAGGCACATCATTACACCGCATAAGACCTTTAAAATATTTCAACGAGTCCAATTCCTTACCTAAATTGATCGGGGTCATGGCCCCAGGGCTTCATGCTGACGTTGACGGACCAAACCAACTAGGCGACGTGCATGTAAGACTCGACAGAGGTGGGATGGCTGGGTCGAGATGGTAGATTATAATGTGACAACAAGTTGCATGAGTCCCAAGCTGCGTTTTCGTCTCCGCCGCAACATAATAGGACGCTCAAATTGCGGTTGTGTCTTTCAATGGCAGGAATAAATTGTGTATAAAATCTCGTATGTAAGGTAGCAATTGATATGTACAGAAGTGAATGTACGAAAGTATCTTATTCAAGGTACTGTGTTGTGTTGTGCAGTGGAAAACGAGGAAGAATATGAAAAGAGAATGTTGCGTTGGTTGGATTTGTGCCATAGCAACCAATAGTGGGCTGTGTGGGAGCTGAGACATAAACAATGGCATTACATAGCCCTGAATAAACTCCCTGGACATCCCCTGTCAACTTCACCTTTAGACTAGCAGTGCTACATCCTGCCCTGGCACAAACCAAGGCATGGCATCTATGGTTCCTAAAATACAACGGCAGGCCCGGCTTGGGTACCTAGCTCCACAGCTTCGACAGCTTTTTCGGTGGGCCACTCGTACTTGGTGGGAATTTAATGGTCATCTTGCAGGCTAGGTGGGCAGGGTGGGGTCAGCAGCACGGCTCTCAACTTGGAACTTGCAGCTGATAATTGCTAATGATGGCATTGCCCCTGTAGTTCCCGAAGTCAGTTTAGCCAATCAGTACATTAGCCGCGCCTTCGTGCCCCTCCATCTGGTAGCCCTTCTTCTCGTCTTGTAAGCATCAGGTGGTTTGTTTTGGTTCTTACAACCTTTCTCTTAACAATATTGCTTTGCTCTACATAATACATTACCAAGCTTGTCATGCTTCAACTTATCAATCACGGTTTTATTTTTGCTGAATTGTCCACCATTCTGCAATACTCTTCGGAACCTCAATGATATCCTCAGCATTTTATTCGTCAATCTCTGTGACACGAATCAATTGTGTGGGAAGAGGGTGGAAATGCGAAGCGCCCAATCTAGAGAGCTCCACTTCATAGATCTTGAAGATTCGATGACGATCTTTCAAGGATACTGTACCTGGATGCACACCTAGCCTTGATTTATTCTTGGGAGATATTCTAATTGCTATCAATTACCAACTCCGACCTTCCTTTAACAGGACAGTTACTTCGTGTGTCTATCCCCTTTCATGCGTATGTATCTGACCTAGGTACCTACCTACCAATATCATAAGAATGATATAGGGAAACAAACAGGTAGTGATCACGGACAACGGCAGCAAGTATAATCTAACGTATAGTTATATCGCAGTACCAGGTAGGTAGGCATTTAGCTAATTCAACATTCAGATTAATTGAACCTACTAACCTTAGATCTTCATAGTAAGTTTAATACGCCAGCAACCTTCGCGAGAATACAAGGAAATTTCTAGCTAAGATCACTCACAATTAACCTGTCGAGTTACGCTCAACGAGCAAATATTCTAAGCTCCCAGTGTAACCTCAATGAAGATTTGATTCTGTCCCAGCTATCGATCGGATAGCTACATTTTCAGCCCTGGAGCTAGCGCTTTTCATAAGACCGTCACCAAACAACTGTACATGATTGAGGCGCATCTGCATCCAAACGTGACCTGAAAAAATGCAAATAATTAATAATCGCGGCCCCCCGCCTCTCCTGTTCAGGCTGCAGACCAAATCATCTGCATTCGCCTTTCAAGCATTCTTGTATCTCTATATATGCCATGATGGTGAGACCAGAAAGAGGGCTATATAGATGGATAAGAAGCCTTCGTGACAAGGACATAACCCAGCAGAGCTTCAACAACTCAGAAGTCGGGACCAGCTCAACTCAGCCTCGTTCTTCTAGCAGTGCAGAAGCTTACGGTCTTTTTGAATTCCCTCTTCGTTCAGGCCAAGCAGCACTTCCCTCACTTCCTGTGGATGCTCAATACGTTGAGTATGTTATTGGAAACCCGCTACGATCAACTTTACTCCTATGATTGACTTATCATTAGCATTATCGCCGTCCACGGGCTTGGGGGAGGCTGGCAGAGGACATGGAGTACCCAAAATGGAGATGAGACAGCTATATGGCTGCGTGACCGTCTTCCCGCCATTTTATCTCGTATTAACGTCCGGCCTCGTGTTCGAGCCTTTGGCTATGACTCTTCTTACGTGTTCACGTCTTCCGCATCAAATCTCAAGTCATGCGCAGAAGATCTCCTCACAAGAGTGCGCATAGCGAGACACGCCGAAAAAGAAAAGCAGGCTCCAATCATTTTCGTCGCACATAGCTTAGGTAGTCTCATAATAAAGCTTGTGAGTATGGATCTACCAACTTTACTCATTCTTTTAAAAGCCATTATATTAGGCCGTATTCACTTCGTCAGAGGTCTAATATATTGTCCTAGGCCATCAACATTGCACATACAGACAACGAATACCATCAAGATGTCCTTGACAAGACGACAGGGTGTTTATTCCTTGCAGTCCCGTTTCATGGGGCAGATGCCGCTTTATGGGCAAAACTTGGCTCTCAGATCGTTAGTACGTTATCGTTAGGTATGGCTGGGAACCCAGGATTCCCTAGTGCTCTCAAGAGGAACTCAAAGGATTGGATGAAGATATCGAGAGATTTTGTCCAAAGGGGGAAGAACATGACATTCAGAAGTGCTTATGAGACAGAAAAGATGGGAAGGAGCAGAGTAAGAGATCCGATATTTTCATCATCACAAGTCTACTAATGAGCTTACAGATCGTCGACGAAGCTTCGGTACGGAATAACGTACCCAATGAGCGTGTATTCCCCGTGCCTGGATCGAACCACCGAGACATCTGCAAGTTCAATGACCACGAAAATGAGCGTTTTGGTCCCATTGGCCTTGCGATGACTGAGTTGGTTCAGGTAGCATTAGATGGTTAGTTTGCGTTAGCTTTAAGGTGTTCGAAAATAGTATAGTTGACGCTAGATCGCAACGTCAGGCTCAAAATTCCCCATTCTGTCAGAGCTTCCCATCGCCACGCCTACGTTTTACGGAAGACGTACTCAACTTGAAAAGATATCTTCTACGCTCAATCCTACTAAGCTTGGAAGAAAAGGCATCGTACTTTTTGGGATCGGAGGTTCGGGTAAGACGCAGCTCGCTCTGCAATATATTAAAAAGAAGCGGGAGTTATATAAGGCCGTTATCTGGATCAGTGCACTCACGCCCGAGCAAACCACGCAGTTTTACATCGAGGCTTTCCATTTGATCTTAAAATTTTAGCTAAATAGGGACCTGCTAAATCCATATATCGGAGATAATAAGAAATATTTCGTTTTAATAAAACTAAGATTAATATTACATCGAAATTAACTTTTAATTATATATAATGTAAATAATTTTTATAATAAAAAATTTAAGCTTAAAATATATATTTAAATTTATTTAATAATTTTTATAAGTTTTAAAATCTTTAAATTTTTTTTAAATTAAATGAGAATTTTTAAATATATTTATATTTAAATTTAATAATATAATATATATTAAATTTTTTAAATAATTTTATATTAATATAATTTATATATTAAATATTATTTTTTTAATTTATATATATTAATAATATTTTAATTTTTTATTTTAATCGTTAATTATAATTATATATATTAATTAATAGCTTTTTAATATTAATTTTTATATAATATTAAATTTTTTTTTTAAAAGCTTATTTTTAAATAT
>KZ111530.1:0-129750 GCA_002120315.1 Hypoxylon sp. CI-4A
TAAAAATTTAATTTAATATTTTATTAATTATTTTTAAAATAATTTTTTTAAAAATAATAAAAATTATTTATAATAAAAAGTTTAAGTTTAAAATATATATTTAAATTTATATAATAATTTTTATAAGTTTTAAAATCTTTAATTTTTTTATAATTTAAATAAAAATCTTTAAATTTATTTATATTTAAATTTAATAATATAAAATATATTAAGTTTTTTAAATATTTTTATATTAATATAACTTATATATATAAACATTATTTTTTTAATTTATATATATTAATAATATTTTAACATTTTATTTTAACCGTTAATTATAATCGCATAAATTAATTAATAACTTTTTAACATTAATTTTTATATAATATTAAAAAATATAAATCTTTAATTTTAATATAATCGTAAGTTCATTAAAATGCATAAAATAACGTGTATTACTTAATGATTTTAATCAAATACTTAACTCTTATTATATAACTTTAACATTAGCTAATAAATCACCTTAACCCTTAGTGAAATGCTGCTAATAGATGCTAAATCATCCATTACCTTTGCGATAATATCAACCAAAGGATACAAACTCTTATCTCCAGCCTATCGAAAGCAACGTCAACCAAAGTATAAGCTACTTAATCGTCGTATAAGGTGCTTGGCCGTTTGTCAGACCCTAAAATGTGATGCTGCCGTTCGCGGCTCTCTTGGGGTGGAATTTGTTTTGGTTTCGATCCTTAATATATATGTCTTGGAGGCGAGGATTCGTGTCAAAGCAACGCATGGCCTCACAGGTCAACTCGACGGGAATACTGTGTAGCATTAAGACTAAAAGCCGGCGCAATGATCGAAACGAGCGCAGTACACCGTATCCCATGTCCTGTGGTGATTAGTTAGTATTGGGGATTGGTCATGAAGGAAATTATGGGCAATACACACCCATTGTAAGACAGTGGTTGTAGATTCGCACATATGAGTGTTTCTATCTCCAATTATAAGATCTTGAAGATTGGGGAACATGTTCGACGCATCTATGCTCACATGGTCAGTTGATACTCGTCAGTATGCAGAGTGCCGGGGACTTACGCTTCAGTGAATGCAGACCCAAGGTAGGAACTAAGTTATCCGACAGCCTAAGCGTGCAGATGCGAAGGGTAGTGACCTTTGGAAATCTCATCGCGCCCAGCCTGTAGCCAGAGAATTCGTCTAAGCTTCCTTGGTTTAGCTCGACCGAATGGACGTTTGGGAAGCAGTACAAGATGTTACAGATTTCGGCACTTTCGAAACCTCGCAATCGAAGAGCCATGTGGTTTCGCGATATTACTTCCTCTTGTTCGTGCCACATTTGGCACCTTAGACGAATCAACAGTTGCAATTCGGAGTGCGTAACATCTACTTCCAGTGTGAGTTGCTTTAATGCCTGCATTTTTCGGACAAGCTTCACCCAGAGGTCAATTTGTTGGGCGGTTGGGTTCAGATCTGTTGGTAGCCTAACGGCTCCTGATTGCTCTGGACTTGGTATGACGCTGATTGTGAGAAGCCTAGTAAGGTAGTCATTAGTATTGACATTCATGACAAGACGATGCCAAGGCGCTTACGTTGTGTTTCTCAAGATATTCTTGTTGATGCTCTGGCTCATGATGAGTGAACAATTAACCATTATGTTCTCCAGTGGACCTTCCAGCCTGATCCGTGGTGCATGGATGTCAACTAGCTTGTTCCGTATTGAGCGACACGTCCAAGTCAGGTGTTGTTGCGAACGGGGATCGCATGCCTCGTAGATCATTTGTGTCAATTCGACCGGCAAACGATCTAGGCGAGGTGCCGTTTGAGGAGCTGGTTTTGGGATTAGTGATCCAAGGTCGATAGGTTTGCCATCTTCCTTCAAGTTCCAATGATCGAGCACTCCTGATGAAGATGGAGTATGCTCGGGAGAAGGTGGAGGGGCAGACTGCCGTACAGACAGGCCCAGGTGTCCATGACGAATCATGCGCATGCGTCTCTTGTGACGTTCACGTTTCGCCTCGACAATGCTTGAGCGACGATCTTGGCGTGTCTGAAACTGGCGAACCACTCCATGGTAAGAAGGCGGACGAGGCATTGCGGGTATCGTCAAAGGTATTGTAGAAGATATCGTGAGTTGGGTGTGGTGAGATGATATTGGTAGAGTAGAGAACAAAATCCAGACTCAGTCCCACACGGTAATAAATATTTTTTGTTTCGGTAATTCGCTGTGCGACTTTTGTGTTATTGACTACGAGTGTTGTTCACTGCGACTGCTATTCACTACGACGACTGTTATTTGTTATCTACAGTACTGTTCTGTTGCCACTGTTATTAGGTACCTAGCCACACTGTTCGTTCCTTCGGCCACCAGTTGCGCAGACACGTCAAAAATGTGGCTATTTCAATGCTCGCGCGTAAAAAGTAATTTCTTTTAATCGTAATAATATTTAATAACTAGAATTCAACAGCCAAACTGACTTGCATAGATTATATTATTGAGACTTAACAGTTGGCATCTTGTGTTACGGTAATAGTGCTTCAAGCTGGCCAATCATGTCTAAGCATAGTTCCGGAATAGGAAACCCGCCCCCGGCTTATACCAAATTGCTAGCTGCATGAAGTTAAACAACTGTTGAGCTGAGTCTTGTAAAAATCGGAATCGCCAGTTATATGAGTTTGGACAGATTTGGCTCATGTAGTGTCGGGAAGATAAGAGGAAGCGACAGCAATTTATTCCGGTTATGATTGCGCAAGCCAAAGTGTAGATATCTTGGTGAGTTTGTTGCTTGCTCAAACCTACCGCTATCGTTCCAATATTCGCACCATAGGAACTTATCAAGATGGTTACAAGCTACTGTCTGAGAGGGTCACGTTTGACTTGTATGACGGGGGCGGGGAATGCTTCAGTGGCGTTTAAAGACTCTACGCGGTGGACTCAATGTTGGACCCAGGTTCCCGTCATATAGACTCCCCAGAGAGATCACAGGCGATCTCAATAACGAACTGAAACTGGACTCTGGGGTCAAGGTGATAGGACAGTAGCGTAGTCTTGTCTGATAGGTTCAAAGCGAGATGTTAGGTCCCGATACGTGCCCATCAGTCTCGCTTAATTTGTATACCCGTCATTATGAATTTCCTCCAAGTAGAATTTGGCTTCGGAATCGAAATCGTGGATGTTGAGATATTTGGCGAGTCGATGAAATCCTTCCGGCACAATCATGGCGCGAAATCTTTTACACCATCGATCTCATTCTAGAGAATTGAATCCTCGATAATGGTGATGGGTTCTTAGGTTATTACCAATATATTCACTACGACCCCCCCGAAGCATACATAATCAAAGGCGAAGCAAACTCCTTACATATACCATTCCGCCTAACCGTATTTGCATGTCCCATCCGTGGCTGGCAAGACGAAGTATTCTACAACCTAAAAGATGCGACAGCGCATTCTTCTTATACGGCTTTGGTGCAATCGGCTCTAATTTCGTCTTGCCACAGAGCTCCTCGAGCATGGTCTCTTCTCTCGTGAGGAAATAGCTTATTTTAAGGCATGTATGTATGGAAACAGGTACATCCCATTGCGCAGCAATTGCAGCTGACGACCGAAGACGGGTATCATCGATAATTATTTTGGCAGACAAGCTGTAAGACGACATAGCGCTGTCGATGACTGCATCCCATATGATAACACGCTAGAATTCTAAGGGCCGCCCGTAAGTTGTCGCTGTGGGATGTCTCCAAGTTCGAGTTTAAGTAGGTGTATCGACCAGATAGAGTTAGCGTCCACGAGTATAGCATCATATCGGCAGGGACTGGCATTTACAACGACGGTAGACCTATCTTCGCAGATGCTGTGATCGTCATCTATGGGTGACAGTAGAAATGACTCATATCCTGGTCTCTTGCGCACGTTGGAAGTCACATTGTTCAGCCCGACAGCTCATGCCGAATCCTCCTCCTCCTTTCCCACAAGACTGCTCGATAGCTCTTCGGAGGCTCAAGAACTTGGCGGCCGACTCGGGATGATCATCTTCCAGACTTCTACCGTTTCGATTTGCACGCCAAGGAGATACATTGCAGGTAGGCTTCGTCCCTATTCAAGAAAATCCAGGGTTGCGGATGCACTCGCCCCCATACGCAGTGCTATGGCAGCGTCGAATGCTAAACCTACAACCTCGCCTAGGATTTGTTGAGTATCGGAAACTCAAGTGAATGTATGGTCAATCTCGACATGAACGAGCAGCGTTGGTAACTCCGTGAGTGATGCACCAATACTCATCGTGGTACAGTCGCGAAGTGGTTTACCAGCATCTATGCGAATCCCCGGTGACACAGTCGGATGCTTCAGAACCATCTATCGACTTTATGGCTTATATGAGGTAGATGCCTTATCCTGTTTAAATGGCGATCAGAGAGTATCACCGCTATATTTTCAGCGTTGCTATCCTGTCAGGGTGGCATCCCGGAAGTGTGTGGATGGTATCCTGGCCTGTTCGTGTTGCATTGTTGAAAGTAGTGGTGCTTCCCATTTTTGCATATAAGTCTCGACAGATCTAATTCATGTTTTTGCGTGATGTCAACAGCCTCACGTCCAACTTGAATCGCATCTTCTGGGCCGGTCAAACTTTCCAGTACTGAAACCCTCACTGAGTCGAATCGGAGGGTTATTTAGCCATGAGGGTCGATCCGCGTGGTCACTAGATACTACCCTCAGAAGCATACGCGAGTCGGATAGATTCATCGAGCTCACCTGCAGCACCAGTTCCCAGGTATCTATCGCTTAATCCAATCGAAAGGTATGTCAGCCTTGTCCCAAGGTCTAGGTCATCCTGTGGGGATGAGTTAACCGCTTTCCATCCAATTTGGATAAGGATTTGGCCCTAAAATACCGGTCGTTAGATGCATTTCCAAGGTTTTGTCCAGCGAGCGGGTTCGATCGGACATCCAATATTTAGTACTTGGCGGTGTTATTCAGTCTGCGATGAAACGAATGGTTGCTATCCGACACTGTGGGCCGCGAGTGACCGTTCTTGCGACTCTTAGAAAATGTTAGCCTTGAGCCCCAAAGATATCCGATACCATTGCTTCCGATTCTGCTGGAAGGCACGAGCGCCGGGTCTTCAGTAGATGGGTTGGAGAACTTGTCGAATGATGCTCCTGAGGTTCCATGGACCATACTTCATCTTTCAACATTGTCATAGACTGAGCAAGAATCCTCCTAAAGCAAGACAAGCTCTCCATTTAAGAGCAGAAACTCGACGAGATTGAACAGTGAGACATATCCTCTTCCTCGGTAGAATCATAATCGAGATCAGCTCGGTCTTATCAGAAATAGAAGATTGCCCATCGACTATGGTCAGTACCTGGGTACTTCTAACGGCTGGCATAGAGACGTGTTCAGATTTGACTGACAATTGGAAGAGGGATAAGGAGAGTCTCAACTAGCTGAGCGACACTAGGTCCATCGCTGTGGACGAGATGGCGTATCTTATAGTCGAGAATCGGTTTCGTTGGTTTTAGCAGGTGACACAACGCTTTCTCAGGTCTCAGGTAGAGAGGACAAACCAATCCCGTTCAGGTTGCTATAGGTAGGGTCAACACGGTGAAGAGTCGTCTCACACTTCGTCGGCAAACAAGCATGTGTTTGCATTCCAGATCCCCCGTAGGAATCGGCTAGAGCACTCCTGCTGTCTCCCGTCACACAATTGCGAATGATACCGATCATTGTTTGCAGCTTGGTCAACACTACCTCGGTTCGAATGGCAATCGTTATGGCCTCTAACTATATCTGTTCATCTTATTACAGCTAGTAAAGAGTGAGACGATAGAATTAATATTCGGTGGCATCTGGCAGGCTATTTATACTGTACCGTATACCATTCAGATATGCTAATTCCTATAGTGTCGGGGACGAATGGAATCAATTAGACGAATATGCATTTGAAATGGTAAGAATAATTGAATCGGTCTACTTGAATGCATCCATCAAGATATGTATAATAGGTAGGTAGCCTTTGAACAGCATAGATAGTCCTGTTTGTGACTAAAAATCAAACATTCGGCTAATTCTATACTAATACCAGATTACCTCAACGGTTTAGTGGGTCTCGTGGGGTAAAAAGCAAACCGTCGACGTCAGAATCCAACCCCGTCTAACCCCGTCCAAACCTTAACCAATCAAAAGTCTATAAATCATAAAGCCCCCCCTTAATCTAGCAGGGATAACACTGATTTCACAGTTACATCACCGTATGCTGTACCCAATCAACTAGAACACTCGCAAAGTCTAGACCTTGGTTTTTTTATTCATTCCAAAGCTGGCATGGTCCAAGAAACCTCTCTCAACTCTTGGCTGCCGCTCTCGTTACCGTTCTCGTGATAAATCTTGCGAGATAAAAAATAGGAATGAGTTGAAGCTTCTAGACAACATCATATCTTCTCTTTCGTGCCGCCGAGTCGTTACGAGTCCACTCCCGCGCAGTCATGTCTCGAATCGCAATCTAATCGCTTCGTCTCGCCACCATGAATTGAAGACATTCTATTCTCCAAACTTGAGTGCGCTTCTACGAAGAGATTGCGCTTAGGTCTACTTGCGATGATCAAGATGGCACCGACGCAGAAGCCTGTGGTTTTGAACGTATGGTAAGTCTAGCGCATCAACTTCATTTCATACTCGCACCTATTCCAGTCCATCCCATCTTTCGTCGCCAAACTTAAATCGCTAACACACGATAGCATTCTTAGCTTAAGCACCGCCCTCGTCTGGTCTCGATACTATAAAAGCGCTGCATTCGGTACGGCCCGTCACCTTCCTCCAAACTCCAAACTCCAAACCAAGACTCTAGGGTCTTGTCAAACAAACTACGTAAACGTTGTAGCACTGACTCTAAATCCCTAATAGAACGACCTTTTCACTTCTCCATCTTGACATTTCTCTTCGCCGGTCTCGCCCTGTCCAGCTATGCTCGGTATATACTTCGATCAGAGTCAAATTATACCCCGATCACCAACGGGAATACTTCCAAAACCTTCCTTGCTGGAATCCTAAAATCCCCGCTTCGGCTTCGATCCTTATCGCCATCTTTTGCGCTACTACTGTTCTGTCTTGTTTCTCGTACCGTCTTGTACTGGAGGACGATTCGCACCATTCATTGCTCGTGGGATGGTCTTCAGGTTCGTAGGCCATATCCATTGCAACCACATCCATCACAACTTTGCGCTCTTCCAGAGAACGAGGGGATTGCTAACCGACGTATCTGACGAATAGGCCTTTCTCCCCTTCCTCCTAGTCCTCTACGATATCTTCGAGCTGAGACCCATACGTCTACCACGATATGGTCGTGATGTGGAGGAGCGAGCTGCGAGTGGTTCATCAGCATTCGTAAAATTTGCTTTGGTCGCGCTGGTTTGGGGTTTGGCTGCTACCGATACTCTCCTCCTCTCCGAACGCACCACCGGCGCTATATGTCCTGCTGGACCGCGTGTCGAACGTTTCATTCCACTTGCTCAGCTGGTAACGCTCGCGCTCGATGCCCTCCTCATATCGCAAACCGGAAAGCTTCGACAAAGCACCGAAGGACAATCAAAGACATGGCACTTCCTAGGGAGTTTATTTCTGGCATCTGCAGGCGCCCTGGCGTTCCTGGCTGTCTGGTCATCCATTGATCGAGCCAACTTTCAATGGAACGTCTTTCTTAGTTGGCTTGCCGTAGGGGATCTGATCGTTGACAGCGTAGCCGTGACGACATGTCTAGTGTCGGCCATTTATCTGCTCGGTTATCTTCACTCGACCTTGATTAGCCTGATCGTCACCTCGTCAAGTATATTCGTCTACCTCCAATGGAGAATTATGGATGGAACTATGATCAAGGTCTGGTCCAACTGGTGGGGTTTGGTGACAGGAATCTTGCTGTTTGTGGGAGCGGGGATTTTATTCCACTGGGGCAGGGCTGCCACCTTTCAGATGCAGCTGGCGAAAGAAGGCGTCCTTTCTAGAAACCGATTTGGATTTTATGCACTTTTTGCATTCCTTCTCGTCTTCTGCGAGACCATCTATTTTAGTCCTGGGGGGTTTCGACCTACGCCTGCTCCGATCATTGCCAACGCGCGAAAAGAGTCGGACGCCTGGATAGCAAGGGCCGGGAAGAGTCATTCACTCGAAGAAGCCGTGTCAGAATATAAAGCCCGCTATGGGATACCACCTCCCCCAAATTTCGACAAGTGGTATGATTTTGCGACTTCTGTCAAGTCCCCAATCATAGACACTTTCGACCAGATCCACGAGGATCTACTTCCTTACTGGGGTGTTCCACCATCGGTTCTACGTCAAAGAACAGTTCACCTCCTCGAAACTCCATCTCTCTCTATGGGTGGTATCCTCATCGAGAACGGGAAGATCGATATCTCTCCGCATATTCATGGTACGCATAGGTGGATGATGGATGTGACCAAGGATATGGTTGAACCCTTTTCTGAATGGCTACCCGATATGCAGCTCGCCTTCAATCTCGATGACGAATGCCGGGTTTCGGTCCCGCTCGAGCGTATAGAAGCATATAAAGCTGAGGGACTCAAAGCCAGAGCGCGGTTGGGCGCGAAGCAACAACTAATCCCATTCGGGACTCAACAGGAGCCACCTTGGATGAAGGATTACCTAGATGCAGATGAGACTATATGGGATCGGACATCACCATGGTTCTCGGTGCGATCCAAACGTCAAATATTTTACGAGTGGATTTCACCAACTTGTCCCGCCGATGCCCCAGTCAACAAGTTCCGCTGGTGGAATAGGAAAGCAGAGTGTCTAGGCTGTTCTGCTCCGCACATGACAAACGGCTTTGTATCAAACTGGACGTTGTCTGGGGATTTATGTCACCAACCCGATCTAGCGTACCTGCATGGTGTTCTACTATCGCCATCAGCCATGGCACCATCACACACATTATTTCCCGTCTTCAGCCAGAGTCGACTGTACAATTTTGCCGACATACTATACCCAAGCCCTTGGAACTTTGGCGAGAAGGTAGAAATCGAAAGCGGTAGAAGCATTCCATGGGACCAGAAGATGAATAGCGTATACTGGCGTGGCGCCTCGTCTGACGGCTTTGCGGTTCATGGGGCATGGCAAACCTTTCTACGTGCTCGATTCGTACACATGGCTAGCGTCGCAAAACTCTCCATGCGAGCAAGATCTCTTTTCAATTTTATTCCTTCCCGAAGAGACTTGCTTTCTTCAATAAGCTCTGTCACCTCCACATCTTCAGCCACGCAGAGCACGCCCCCGGTCAATAACCACCTCAGCGTCAACGTCTCATTTGTGGGAGACTTCAACCGATGCGATGAACGCGACTGCACAGCCGAGCACACCACCTTCTACGGCGCCCCGACAGTCAAACCACCACCCTCCCTCGACTTCCAAGAACATTGGTATCACCGTCATCTCATCGACCTAGACGGAGCTGCCTTCAGCGGGCGCTTCATACCGTTTCTCAAGTCCGGGTCGCTACCGTACCGTGCCGCTCTCTTCCGCACGTGGTGGGAGGAACGCGTTCACACCTGGAGACATTTCGTACCTTTAGACGTCCGACTCGGCGATCTGTGGGATGCCGTGAGCTACCTAGGCGGACCTGGGCTCGGCGAGTCTGAAGAGATCGCTCGAGCAGGTCAGGATTGGAGCTTACGGTCGCTTCGGAAGGAAGATATGCAGGTGTACATGTTCCGTCTGCTGCTTGAATGGGGTCGTCTCTTGGATGATCATCGAGAGGACATTGGATTTGCCCTCTCTAAATAGAGCTAATTGCCCGTGTGTATTCGAATGGTAAATATAGATAGATAGATGGGCGGAGATGGGCGGCGGGTTGGAATTCCTAGCGTTTGAACTTAATGCTTTTTCGGTTTGATACTTGATACCACGGTAGGATGGATGGATAAAAGGTTATACGTACGATACGACTGACGATGAAGATATCCAACCTCATAATTATTGTTAATCCAAGTTTATCACAAGATGTATTCCACGTTCGTTGACATGGGATCTCGTAGCTTCCATGGTACTTATATCCTACAGGTAGACACTCACAGAAGACAAATGACAGCTAACCACCCAGTGTTTTTAAATCACGACGATACCAAAGTTAAGTAAATAGTCCATAGAATTAATGATTCGCGAAATTAACTAGTCTGACCCATATCCGGATTGACAAAATTAACCATCCAAATCCACCTCGACAGAGACTAAAGTGGAAAGAGATTGACTACCTAGGGTAGATGTCTGTTTGTGTGAGAGGTAGGTGAGGTAGGTAACTCATAAATAGGCAGATAGATAAAAATTAACTCCTCCTTCCGACCCCATTCATTGCTCCGAGAACTCAGTATTTTCTATCCCATTCATGATTCGTTGCGCAAAGCTTTTGTTTTGACCGTCTCAAGTCTCAAATATCAATTATGTCTACCCACTCCGAGCTACACCCCCAAGCTACACGAAAACGCTCTCATAAGCCTGCGCCTCATCCGCTTCCTTACAAATGAACAACCCCTAGAGCTGAGAAGTGTAGTAAGGTGCGGCAAGTGTGATGATGTGCGACAGGAGTTGTTCAAAGCCTATTCGACCGGCGTAGTTCATGACTTGCCAGCCTCTCGGACTCGAGTCATCAACGAATCAACCTTCTCCTGCTCGTCTGATCTACTTCTGCCTACCAGAACACTTCTAACCTCAGTGGTAGTGTTGGCGCTGAGCAATGCCGCCTCTGATTCTAGTAGCAAGGCTACAGCTGCCCGGATTAGGACTGTGTCGCCTTCAAAGACGTACACATCCCATAGACGGGTACATTCGTCAAGGCTGAAATGTTCGGTCAGACAGGACGTGAACATGGAGCCGAGATAGTCATCCGGCTCCAAACCAAGCTCCGAGTTGGTCAGATGTTTATGGAGGCTTGGGGATTTCGCAGCCAATGTTTGCAGAAGTAGGTTAAATGCCGATGCCTTTGCACCCACGTCAGAGGCATAGAAAGAAAATGGAAGAGGTCGGTTCAAGACGTTAGCTAGGGCAACAAAAGTCGCAGCAGGTGTCGCAAGATTAAGCAAGAGTATCGCAGCAATGGCCTGTTATCTAAGTTAGTGCACAATTCCAAGGATTCGATTCGGATTCGGATTGGCTGGCAGATCAACTTACATTACAACCAGAAACGTAGCCAATGTCGCTTCGATACATGGTGTATGCGCACAGGACATCGACTAGAGCCGTATGCAGCGGAGCTCCGGATTGAAAAATCTTGAGATCGACCCAAGTCCGCTCCTCTGCATCTTTCTTGATTTGGGTGAACCAAGCCATCTTGCGTTCATCCTCGGCACTTGCTTTGCCAGTCGCACAACGATCCTCAACCTCTCGAACTCGGGTCAGAGCTGCTTGAAACGATACTTCCGTCAGACCTAATTCGTTTCCGATGGCGCGAGACCATACGGCACCTCGGCTACGGGGCGCTACGCCTTTCCACCATAGTTCGCGGGTCCTGCGTTCGCGAATGGCGGCATCCCATCTCTTCAGGATGTCATCTTCCCATAGCTGCATGAGTGCTTTGGCGGCGTTATCCTTGGTCCGCTCTTTCTCCTTGCGTGCGAGTTCACGCTTCTTGTCTGCCTCGATGCTGCTAGCCATCATCCTCTTGTACTCCCGGAGATGTCTTCTCTCCTCGGCCGGATCCTTTGGGGGGAGCCAAGAAGGTCTCGTTCGCGAGAGGACAGCTTCCTTCTCTTTCGAGACGGGCAACGGATCAATCATGATATTGGTTCGACGAAGAGGGGGGAGTTCGGCGAGCGCCGACTTTACACGCGGCTTAGGAGCTGGACGTTCGTAGACCAGGTGGTGCAGTCCATGCTTGTCAAGTTCATCCGCGCGCTCCTCGAGTTTTTCGGTCAAGGCCTTTGCTTCGGGGTTAAGTTCGGAGATGGCGGCAGTCCAACTTTTGGCGCGGCCCTTGGATGAGGATGAAGTCGACCGAATCGACTCCGTGGAAGATGACGAGTCTGTCTTCCACGTTGGTGACTTGAGGGAGCCTTGAGCAACTGCCACAGCTGGTGTGCCATTTCCGACACTGCGAACGCGCTCCTTTGGTCTCTCGGGGGATGTCGAGGTAGAGCCAGGACGACTAGCGGACCGCTCCATAGGAGGGCGAGGCGACAAGGGAACATTGTCCAGTATGAGGTCGTCGGGAATGTTGTCGTCATCATCATCGTCGCATTCTTTCTCCAGGTCGATTGCTGACTTGGGAGCACGGGCGGATTGCCAACTGCCTCTCCTTGATTTCTGTACTATCAGGTTGGAGTCTCTCGGACTGGCTGATCGAGTGGAGATGTTGGGACTTGGACTGCGACGACGACGAGATATGGTAGCGGAAGAAGCGGATCGTTGTACAGATAGACCGCGCATGGGTAGTGGACCCGACTGAGGCTCGAGACCAAGACCGGCGCCGAGACCAGCCGTGTCTGTATCGCGGAAGTGTGCGCCAGTTCGAGATCCAGAATACGATAGAGCGGTGCGCAGCTGTGGACGAGTACGGGCAAGATCGCGAGTCTGAGAATGAATCTTAGGTCCGACATGCTTTGCGGCAGCAGCACGTAGATCCGAAGCGAAAGAGGCGCTGTAGGGATTCGGGGGTGCCTTGATGTGAGTGTCGCGGAAGTGCGAGTCGATTCCGGTAACATCGTCGTCTAGACCAATCTCCTCGAAGTGGGCAACATTGGTCGCGATGCCATCGTCGGCATCGTCGGAGTTAAATGAGCGTACGGATGACGCTCTGGAGGTGATGGCGGAAGAAGTCATACCGGGAGGTGACCCAGGACTTGGAATAGCGAGATCAACGCCGTCTGAATGTCCTCCGCCGTAGGTCATGATCGCATAGTCGAGCATCGAGGTCGGTTTGTGATGTGATGTGCAATTAGTGTGGAATTATTACGCTGTTGGGCAGCGGATAAAGTATGAAGTATGAAGTATGAAGTGCAGAAGTGCAGTGCTGAATTAGGTGGACGAGGGATAGATGGAGATAGGATTGACAAGTCCTTCTCCGAAACGAAACAGGTTGGTCTCGTTGATATGAGATTTCGAATCCGGTTCCTATTATTGACTTTGGGTGAAGCAACGAATCAATGGTTGCTGGTTGCTGGTTGCTAGTCGCTAGTCGCTAGTCGTTGGTCCGAGGGTAGATAAGAATAGCAACGACAAGCGGTCTTGTGTATGTATGTATGTATTGATGTTGGGATGAATTAGGATGATGCCAATAATCTAGAATGGTCCCTGAATTCGCGAGGAACGGTATCAAGAACAGGCCCCTGATCTCCTGCAGCGTTGTTGTGGCAGAGGTGGGATGAGGCTTGTCAATTGTCTCACGATCCTAGCAAAAGTCAAACCCCTGTAGGATGAGATTAAATATGCCAGGATACGTTCTAGGATGAGAAGATTAAATATAAATAATTATTTATATTGTTCCCGTCTTGGAACAAACGTGTATAAATCAACGATGATGTTGATGCGGTTGCTGGGTTTTGTTGAGTTCTTCAATAACGAGAGTCGACACGTCGGGTTGTGTTTATTGCTGATGGCGATGAAAAATGAGGGAGAGTAATGTTTCGGAGGTTCAAGGCTGATCAATTGACTTGAGCAAGACGCATAGGCATACGCATTACCATTCAATAATACTGTAGAGATTCGATATGTCGTAGTTCGAAAAGGCAGATATGAATCGTATGTATGATGTATGTCCGATGCGTATATGTAGATATTAGTATCGTATGTATGTATGTATGTATTCGTATCGTGTATCGCGGGATCAATGGAGAAGATGTCGGTTGCTTCGGAATGTCAACGAGGGATAGTTACAATGAAAACGAATGTATGATGAGATAGTTTGCTTAAAAGAGTGGACGAATATCAAGATTATTGATATCCTGCAGGAAAAAAAAAAAAACAACGCGATGTGAATCTTCCTCAGCGAGAAATAAACGAGCGGATCCCCTAATGCGGCTGGAAAAATAAGTTTTGAAAGTTGGAAGTTGGAAGAAAAGGACGACGAGAAAATGATGCAGCAAAGTTGCGGGTACCGGTGCAGACGGGGGATCGTAGATTGCCAAGTACCTTGTATTTAAACAAATCAAGTTAGCGTGTTTTCATAGGAGGAAAACGATTGGATGTGCCTGAATAATTTCCCCAGGCTTAGTCGTTCTCCTCTTTTTAGCCCCCTTTTTAATAATTATCCGCTAGAAATTCTTACCTACCAACTTTCCCCTTAAAACTCAGCCATCCTACCATTAGAATGTAGGTACACAATAGTAAATCAGCACGTTGAGTAATTCCTCTATTAAAAATGACTTCCCTACTATGTAACAAACATGTGCCTTTTGCTTTGATGCCACAGGAAGAGATTGTAATCCAAGTCTTACAATAAGAATCATCACCACTGAATACATACTTTGTGTCAACCTCCTTTCTTAACCATCTACAGACTAACACACATATCAGTCTAGCTTATTAGGGGTTAGCTGTAGCAACGTTGGATTGTACTAAACTAGTAGTTGAACTTCTGCCTTGATCTTTGATCTCAAACTTCAAACAGCGGTCCAACATACGAATACGCTTCCATATGACCTTGGTGCTCTCGTCGAAAACGCCATCTCCTTACCTCTATCATATCTATCATACACATGCATAAATAGGTAGGTACCTATACCGCTATTTTGTGCTTTCCAAGCTTCATCGTTTTCAGAACCAGATAGGTCTTAATGATATGATATGTATTGTTTGTAGATTTCCTTGATGCTTGTGGCAAACGAAGCCCTGTCGGCTACCATGTAATTCAAATTCCAGCTGTTGTTTGAGTCGGGAACGAAGGGATACGGGAGAAGTTACATGCTGCTCTATTGTTTCATCCATTCCTCTCACATTGAATCTAGATCAGATCGAAACAAGCCAATCCATATGCTGAAGACAGAAGCTCATTTTTATAAACATCCGACGAGTTTCAACTCACATACCCCGCATCAGCCTTGTATGATCCTTCTAGAAATTCCTTTTGATTCCTCAACTCAACCAACATATGGCAACTCCTTATGATGGATATTCCACACCTGCATCTACTGTAACAGCATCCGAGGTACTGCACCAGCATCTACTACACCTGCGTATACCGCATCAGTTGCTATTACAACAACAGCATCTGCAACAGCATCTACCGCGTCACTTCGTTCGTTCCGCTGCGAAGGAGCAAAAGCACAACATACACAACCCCGTAGAAAGTAGAAACAAGTGCTTCAACTCAGACCTAAGTCATGCTGAAAGCTACTTCACAGTAGCAGTGAATTTCATTCGTTGTATGCCTTTACACGGAACGCCGATCATTTGCCAGCCCTTTGCCATCCCCCGATACAAATATTTCAAGGAACAATCTCTTCGTTTTCCTCGAGCACCTCTTCTACGATCTCCTCGATGACTTGCTCCTCGCCATTTTCCGCTTGCTTCGCTTCCGCTTCCTCCGGCTTTGGTAGGCCTCTTTCCAACCTCTCTTCCTCGAGCTCCTCGTCGACCGACGCACGCCACGCCAACCACTCGTCGAGTAGACGTCTTCGGGCTTCCACAACCGCCAGGTCGGCAGACGCTCCACGTTCCGCGTCTTCCTGCTCGAAATTCTTGGCGTATTCTCGGAAGTTCTTGCGGATTTGTTTCTGCTCGTCCTTAGAGAGTAGAGTAGGTGGTCTAGGGCGCCACAACCATTGTCGGAACTTGTCTACGGGTTCCTCTCGTAGTAGTTCACCCTTGAAGTCGTAGACGTGGTAGCCGTTCTCCATCTAATGCTGGTATTAGTACTGTAGACATGGACATAGAAGCTAGATAATGTAAGAATCAACATACCGCATGCTTCCAGACGGATGCCCAAGACGCAACAAAGCGACCGGATGGGTCCCACTGGATGTCTGTGACACCGTAGTGGTCCGCCGTGTTCATAAGCTGTAGATTGGCTGTGAGATCTTTCTCGCTCTCGGGTTTCTCGCCGTCAAATTCTACATCGTAGAATTCCAGGTCCGAGCTCTGCTGGTTGGCAACCGTGGCGACGACGACAAATCGACCCTTGGGAGACCAGTAAATGGCGTTGCTGTTCTTCTTCTCCAGAGTTCGTAGGTGCTTAAAGTTACCCACGGCGGATCCCTTCACCTTCTCGGGACAGAAGAACGTCACCGAGGTCTTCGGAGCAACAGCGGTAGGGCCGACCGGTTCGGGCGTCGTGATGATGACAAAACGATCGCCCTTCGGCTCCCATGCGAAGTTGATAACTGTGTCCTTGATCGTGTCTACCACCTCGACGGGCACGCCCTTCTCCTTGACGCGGAAGATCTCGAGCGTGGTGGCTTGCGACTTCTTGGATTTGGAGTGTCGGTCCACCTTGACGGAGAGGTAGGCGCCTTCCGACTGCCAGTGCAGCTTGGCGTCGGTGACGCTGAACAGATTCAGCGAGCGGACGATTTGTTTCGATGGTATGCTCATGAGACCGACCTTGGCAGGATTGCTGCCGATCTCGGGCGTCCAGAAGCAGAAGAGCTGTTCGTATTGCTTCACACCCTCCCTCTTAGGGGTCGCAGGAGCCCACTCGAAATCCATGACGCCTTCGATCTTGATCGACGTCTTGTCCAGGAGACCCATGCGAGGCAGCTCGTACACGGAGATGGAGGAGCCTTGGGTCATTCGGGCGACGTAGCTTTCGTCAGCGGACCACTTGAACGCAGGCCAGGGGAATTTGGGCGGCGGCTTGGCCCCGGTTGCGTCCGGGGTGGTCGGCATGTCGAGGTTTGCGAAGGATCGGAGCGGCTTGGAGGTTTCGACGTCCCAGATCACGTAGTTTTTGCCGTCCTCGTCGATGGACAACTGAGGGTGTCCTTCTTCGGGTATGGAGATGGCCCTGTTGGACCATGTGACGATGTATTTCTCATTGGGGGAGAAGTCGAGCATATTGACAAACGGATGCGCGAACCGCTTCTGTCTAGACCATGAGGCGCCACCCCAGAGCTGCACACCCTGCTGATGGACAGACACCAGAAAGGTGCCCAGAGGCGACCACTGCACGAAGCTCTCGGTCCAGTGCTGTCTGTCCACGATATTCTCGGGCGCTTCCTTCTCGTTGTTCCAGAAGACACCAACCACATCGCCTCGGTACATGGCGAACTGATCACGACCACGACCGCTAGGATCGGCAAGGAATGAGCGTAGATGCTCCTTTTCGGTGAACTCTTCGATCTTGGGAGGCACGTAGTTGTCGTCCACGCGCCCTTCTCGGCCGTATCGGTCGACATCTGTCATCTTGTTGACTCGTAGGGTATGTTTCTTGTCGAGGGGCACCATGTTAAGCTGTTTCACGGCGGCGGCGGCTTCTGCGGGGGTAGCATATTCGACGAAAGCGAATCTGCGATTATATCTATATCAGCATCTTATTCCCGTCACTCATCCTTCGCAATAGTCGACATTGTGCATATAATTCCCGAACCGCATACCTAAGAGACTTTCCATCTTCCATGGGCATAAAGACTTGATCCTCTCGTGTCTTTCCAACCGAATTCAATTTCTTGGACAAGAACTTGACGAGCTTTGGCTTTTGGTCCTCGGTGACTTCGGGTAGGCCATCAATAACAATAAAAGTGTCGTAACCTTGCTCGAGTTGGACCTCGTACTTCTCTCGCAGATCGGAGATGTCGATCTCATCCTCGTCGTAATCGTCTTCGTCTACATCTGCGTCGCGCAGATGATCAAAGGACGGCGCCATGTTGGATAGATGTGTGAAGATGTTCGTGCGGTGATACGAGAAAAAAGTGCCCCGCCTTTAAGTGGTGATGGTATCAAGTTTGACTCGAATTGGAATGACGGTTGAATGAAACGGAAGATGTTTGGTAACAACTCCAAATGATAGCGATCCTTTGGTCTAGAGGATGCGCGATAAATATTGACACAGCCGGGTCTAAATGGTAGCTGTTGAAAAAGGTAGGAAAGAAAAAAAAGATGAGTTGACTCTTGGCAACGGCCAATAGATTTTTTTTCCTTGACGACGGGCTTTTTTTGATGTTCCAAGGTGAAAAGTAAAAAGCGAAAAAAAAGCCCCAATTGTGTGTGTCCCCGCAGATCCGCTTATCACCCCCCTAGCCCACTTTGATAGGTACCTAAGCAGCCATTCTATTGTTAGTATGTGTTCTTATGTAATACAAATTAACAGCAGGATATATATGCATGCATTAGGTATATGCATCTATACTGACATACACCCCACCCTTAGCGTCTTTAGGTTTCGGTAGCATATTTCTCCCTCCTCCGTGTCCCGCGAAAAAAAGTGTAGGGTCCCTCCTTTGGAGCTTCAGGCCCACCCTAAGTTATTTACATACAACACTGAATTTGTAACCTTCCAACTTACAGCTTGAGCTTCGTAGAGAAGCCGACTCGGATCACAACAGAGCATATATTCACTGGTTCGATATACTAAGAATTGATCTTCAAGATGGTACGTTCAAAAATATCTTCCATCCCCATCCACCTTTCGAAGCAAGTTCATTACTAACAGACCGATGGTTCAGTCGTCGTTCAGTCCGACCCAAATCTTCGAGGAGGGTACTACGGAAGAGAAGGGAGAGAATGCGCGTCTCGCCGCCTTCGTTGGTGCTATTGCTGTTGGAGACCTGGTAAAGAGCACATTAGGTCCAAAGGGAATGGACAAGATATTACAATCAGCGTATGTGGGAGCCTGATTATTGGACCTGATGAACCACGCCATTTGACTAACATCATCACGAAGCTCTACCTCGGAAATCATGGTGACGAATGACGGTGCTACCATCCTAAAGTCGATTGCGCTCGATAACGCAGCAGCCAAGGTTCTCGTCAACATATCCAAGGTGCAAGATGACGAAGTGGGAGACGGTACCACCTCTGTAGCCGTGCTGGCCGCCGAGCTGTTACGGGAGGCCGAGAAGTTGGTCGACAAGAAGATACACCCCCAGACCATCATAGAAGGCTACCGAATAGCAAGTCAGGCCGCTCTCCAGGCCTTGGAGGGCTCCGCCGTCGACCACAGCAAGAACCCCGAGGTTTTCAAGAAGGATCTGCTCGCCATCGCGCGTACCACCCTCAGCTCCAAGGTGCTCGCCCAGGACAGAGATCTCTTCGCAACTCTGGCCGTCGATGCCGTGCTACGGTTGAAGGGTTCCTCCGATCTCAGCCACATACAGATCATCAAGAAGGCGGGTGGAAAGCTGAGCGACTCGTACCTGGACGAAGGGTTCATCCTGGACAAGAAGATCGGCGTGAACCAACCCAAACGACTCGAGAAGGCCAAGATATTAGTCGCAAACACGTCTATGGACACGGACAAGGTCAAGATCTTTGGTGCGCGTATGAAGGTCAGCTCGACGGGAAAGCTGGCTGAGCTGGAGAAGGCGGAGAAGGACAAGATGAAGGCCAAGGTAGATAGGATCAAGGCCCATGGCATCAACTGCTTCATCAACCGACAGCTCATCTACAACTGGCCCGAGCAGCTGTTTACCGACGCGGGTATCATGTCCATCGAGCACGCCGACTTTGACGGTATCGAGCGTTTGGCTTTGGTTACTGGCGGCGAGATCACTTCTACTTTTGACCACCCGGAGCAGGTGAAACTTGGCCACTGCGATCTCATCGAGGAGGTCATAATCGGTGAGGACACTCTTATCAAATTCTCGGGTGTCGCAGCTGGCCAAGCCTGCACCATCGTACTTCGAGGTGCTACCGAGCAATTACTAGACGAAGCAGAGCGTTCGTTACATGATGCCCTAGCTGTCCTCTCCCAGACCGTTAGAGAGCCTAGAACGACGCTTGGTGGTGGCTGTGCTGAGATGCTCATGGCCAAGGCAGTAGAAGGCGCAGCTACCCGGGTAGAGGGCAAGAAGCAGATTGCTGTATCATCGTTTGCCATCGCCTTGCGACAGCTCCCGACTATCCTTGCCGACAATGCTGGTTTGGACTCGAGCGAACTAGTCGCTAGGCTACGGAAGGCTATCTACGACGGCCTTTCGACGTACGGGCTCGACTTGACGACGCCCGGTGGAGGAATAACAGACATGCGAGACCTGGGTGTTATTGAAAGTTACAAGTTGAAGAAGGCGGTTGTATCATCGGCAAGTGAGGCGGCAGAGGTAAGATTCCCACATACACACACACACACACTCTCTCTCTCTCTCTCTTTAAATTGTCTTGCAATTTGGCAGCTAACATGGTCCAGTTACTCTTGAGAGTTGATGATATAATTCGTGCGGCGCCGCGTAGAAGGGAGAGACACTAAATAGAAAGCCACACGATGAAGAGATGACATATCATGGATTGCACCACAAGCTATCAATACCCATCATATGAGAGCAATTGTGCATGACATTCCATGCCCATGATTTAACAGTCGCAACCTCGGAAATAGCTTCGGGGTATTCAGCCAACACGACAGGATCAATCTGGGCACAAGTGTTAGAAGGTGTATACTAGCTATTATGAATAAAGCCTCCTAATACTAAAAATGTCGACGAAGACAGCTCACTAGTATACAGTACCATCATATGAAGCCTCAACTGGTAGAACTTACTGCTCTCTTGAAGAGGCACACATTAATCATGTAGAAGTAGAGACTTGTGCGTCAGTCATTTTGCGAGTTAGCCGCAGCGTGTGGCACGATGGACATAACAGTTCTGCGAAGGTTGATTGATTGACTGGTTGTATGAGCACGAGACGGCCATGGGAAGCTATGGAATAGGGAATGTACTTCCTACGGTGGGGAAAGACATGGATTGCTGATCTTAAGACTGAAGCGCTGGAGTTAGTTGCTCAGACTACGATGCAACATCCAACCTAGGAGGTTCTATTTCATTGTAAATGGAATTCAATGTAAGCGTAGCACTTTATGTGCATTGTCACAGCGACTTCTTATACGCAGAATGATGGACATGATGATGGCAAAAACTGCGAGTCCGAATTATCCTGCTATCGAGGAATCTTTCCGAATCCTAGTTGAGTCTCGGCTAAGAAATCAAAAGCAAGGGATCAGAGACAAGGCCGATCTATCCTAAGCGGCCGCAGCATACCAGCTTCCCGCTTTGTTCGCGGCGCCTCTCTATGACAGCCTCTCCATCAACACATGGTCATGGAACATACACTTAAACAGCTAAATTATACCATAATGGCAAGAGATCGGAGATAGGTTTAATCAAAGCACCTTGTTTACAATGAGTGCAATCGAGACCCGAGTTTTTGAGCATGCTTCGGGTTCCTGAAGACCTGGAACGCCAAGCTCAATCAGTGGAATTCAAAAGGCGAATAGAAATCGGATTGTTCCAAGTCCTAGATTGCCGCACGGTACTAGCATTACCTATCTTTCTAACAATCATTCATTGTTTATCCTGCGCACAAGTACCTGCTTAAGCTTATGTACACCGTACGACAGAAACTGTGGTCACTCGTCTGACATGCAATTTGAAATCAAGCCGGCATAATACCAGCTTTAAGTGATAGCTCATATCTCACGAGCACGGATTTTCCCTAACGGTGATTCATATTAAGGGCTTTTGCAGGGTAGATTCCGACGAAGATGGTCATTAAATCGTCACCTCCCTTGCCAGCCAGCCCTGATAATGCAAGGATCAAAGATGACTAGTGATTACGTGTGGAGACAAGGTTGAGAACAACTACCCGGTAGCTCGAGCAACCCAGCCCCTTTTACCACACATTGTGGAAGCAAACTATTTGGGAGCGCACGTAGTAGGCAAGGTACCCAGTCATCTGACCCTTGAGCGTATTGCTTTTCTGTCTCGACAGAGAGAGTTATGGCATTTGGGACGACTAGGATTGGCTGGGATAGGTAGATAAGGTGGCTCGAGACACGACAGACCTCGTAATTCAAACTGCTCTCCTAAATTTTTTTCGTTCTCTCTTTCACTTTTCTTACGTTGAATGTTCGTGGTTCAACTCGTGGTCGGTATTCATATTCTTATACCTCCCTACTTACCTACTATCTACGATTTCCTCGTCTGTCAAACTGATATCTAAACACAACAGCTGATAGCCTAAGTTTGTAGCTGGACTTCAGCTCAATGGCGAAGCGTGAGAGACCTCATAAGAAGGTTCGTATGCGGGGGGTAGATCCAGACGCAAGCAGGAGTTCAAACGTGCTACCTTTCGATGGTCGAGGGTCATTTCCGCGTGGAAATCAGCTTGCCACACCGGAGTTGTCAGAATCAATTCTTCCGTCAAGCCCTCTGATAGTCCAAGGTCAAAGTTTGGATGCTCCTGCAGGCGGGGAGATTGAGGAAGGGAAAGATACGGATAAATGCATGCAGGTATATGGGAGTCCAGACAACACATACGACAAAAGAATGCTGATTGAGATGAATAGACGAGAGGAAATGAAGAGAATAGCGCTGGATCCTCGCTTAGTTACGATCGAGTATCTCGAAGCCCTCAGCCCCCGATTGCCCATGTGACAGCACCCGAATCCAGCGCATCGGACAATCCCAAGCATCTCTCCCTCCACGAGAAGACGAAACTCCTTAGAATTTGCTGCAAACACGGGTCTAAACTCTTGGAGTGCCCGACATCTGGGAAACATGCAGAGGAAGAATTCTGGAAGCTAGTTCTGGAGGAGTTTTCCAACACGGTCCGTGTTGGCGTCTTTAAGAGCTACTCTGAGGTGAAGAAGGCAAACAACAAAATCAGTAAAAGTCGACGCAAGCGTACCGACAATGCAGATCTATCAACAAGACGGTCTCGACTAGGGGATCATGATATGTGGATAGGACGATGGGAAAAGATTTCGGCTTGCCGTGACTTGATCATCAGTCTAGCCAACCTCCACCAAGTAGCACGCGGGGCGCTTGGGGAGAAGAGACTTAAGCGCATATTTCGGGATAGGATAGATGGGAATGAGCTACCACAAGACCTCGGCATGCTCACCCTCTCACCTCCTCTGTGGAAAGCGATGCAGAAGCGGATTCGTGCCATAGGGCGACCGGAAAGGAGACGTCGGTGGTCAGTCTTGACCAATGGGACTGAGTCGGACTTGACAGAGGAAGATGGAATGGACGAAGATGACCCCTCGGCAGAAACCGTGGATGAAACACCATTGGAGTCAATCGAGGAGGAATTCCAAGAAGAGGAGTTACAGGAAGAGTCGCTTTTTGTGACTCCGGACCCCAAGACGTCAACTTCCGGTTGGGGGCTTGGGCTACGCAGCCCATCTCCAGGTACCCAAGGCAAGCTTGATCGTCTTGAACAGGAAACCATCACCATGTTGAAGGAGGCCAAAAGTAGGTTGCAGGATGAGCATATTTCGATCCTTGGTTTGGCTCAGAGGAATCTGGAACGCGAACAGCCATCTCCTCCGCGTACGAGTTTGCCAGATATGGAGGACGTCCCTTTGTCAGATATCACGCAACCTCAACTTGAAGCGATTGAGTTGCGAGATCCCCAATTCCCCGTCCCAACCCCGGATTCTGATAGCATCCCATCCAATGAGGTTCCTATCCGGCGAAATATGAGCACTGGTTCTACCCGGTCACAGCGTCTCCCAATTGGTACATATGCTCCCGGCGTGAGCGTGTTTCTAGGATGGCATCCTCGTCAATTATCTCTAGTAGGCGATAACGATACGGCCGAACGAGACTTTCGACAAGGTGCATTTGCTACAATCAGTATTTGTGGTCAGATTAATATTCGGCTTCGCACCTTCAACATGCAAGGAGGTGCCGTACCCTCGGCTTATCGTCTTCATAACGTCAGTTCTGTTTCCCACAAGGATGTTATCTACCATCCTGCGTTCCATCGTATGACATACAATGAAATGCGGTCTGAAGTGGCTTCCAGAAGTCGTATCGCTGATGGCCAACGGGTCCTCATGCACTGGGTACGAACACCGATTGCTATAGCTAACCATAATAACCGGAATGAGATGGGAGCAGCGTCATTGTCAGCGTCAGTATCATCAAATGACGGGTCGTATAACAGTGCAGTCTCATCCCTTGAGAATGAAGAGACGGGAGGGATGGTCGATGCAGAAGGCTCTGAACATGGAAACTCTGTTGCTTTGACTTCGATCTCGACTTCGACTTCTCAGGCTAGTACTTCGCGCGGAGATTCCAACGAGCGCGGAGCTCAGAACAGGGAGATTGTCGAGGAGACAATACAAGTCGCCCTCGAAAGAGATATGGGAGAAATCGAGACTACTATGTCTGCTACCCGTGGAAGACAAATCTCAGCAAGGCCAACTCGAGAGACCGCGGATTACCCATCCCCACCTAGCTCCCAAGAAATACCTGAAGTCGCACAGGAAATGAGTGATCCATCTACGATACAGAGATGTACACTTAAGATTCAAACGAATTCCAAGACTGATGTGACCCCCAGCAACACCAGAATTAGTCCCTCAGTCTCTCGTGGGGAGGACTCTTTGAACCAAGTCAAGTCTGAAGTTGAAGTCCAAGAAATCGTCAACCCTTTTCCCAGGTCTGACTTGACACAACGACTAACGACCCCTCTTTCTTCCTACTCATGGACGAGATTCAACCCATTCGAGGATTCGGATTCGGATGAATTCCCTGAAGTAGAAGAGCTGTACCGAAGAAATGCCAAATTTCCTCGCCGCGTGTCCGATTTGTCACATCACTCCCCACAAGATCAGGAAGGCAATGATCATGTTGATATCGAGATGATACAGGGAGAAAGTGCTATTCAAGAACGTTCTCAGTCTGATGAAGCTGATCATGGCTCATCTCAAGTGAGCACTGTACAGAATCAGATATCCGATCATGAGCATCTGCAAAAACCAGGCACCAATCTCCATCCAGAATCCTCATCTGGTGAGCAGTCTACCAAAAAGAATACAAAGACACGCGCATCCCGCTCGCGATCGAGAAAGCGTACTAGAGAACAGTCAAGTGTCATTTCGAATGTGTCTGTGTCTGTGTCTGGTGATACAGAGCAAAACTCGACAATGGAAATTATTGAGGTAGAGCCTGACGTGCCAACGGATAACAGCCGGCCATCAAAGAGACAGAAGCAGCCATCACCTTCTGAGACTAGAGCAAGTACTGTACCTGTATCCAGTGAGGAGGCCCAGAGTTTGCGCATACTCTCTACCCAATCAACACGACCGCTCACTCCTCCAGGAGAAGTCGTAACTGGCAGTGAGCTTGAGCATAGAGAAGATATCACCATGCATACAGACAACGAAGACACTACCTTGCCTCAGAGTGAGGGTGAAGATAGCCGCTGGGATTCCGGCTCGTCGCTCGCCAGGGACAGCCAAGCGCCAAATCACAAGACCTCGAAGAGGGCGGTATCATTTCATCACCAAGCCTCCGACGATCAGACAGCCAGTCAGAATAAATCAACACAGGCCAAAGCACTAGAGCGCCCAAAGAGTAGGCACCGTCACGGGGGACGGCATAAATCCGGAACAAATAATAGCAACCCGTCATCCAGCAAGAAGCCGACATCAACCACACAGGAAGGTTCCACGACAGAAACACCAAAGTCAAAGAAGAAGAATCGGAAGAAGCAGAAGCAACGTCAGAACCAATTTCAAGACCAAAACCCCAGCCAAACCAACAAGAGCAGTAACAGTAGTCGGTTTCTTCGAGAGAGGACTATCGATTTCGACAGTTTCAGCAACGAGAGGAAGCTGAACTTTCTGCTGACCAAGGTGTCACTCTTACAGGAGACCGTCGGGAAGATGCACCAATAATAGGTCGAGTGATTAGGTGTTGGTCTGACGGACTCTCCTTTGTATTAGTTGCCATTGCAGACAGTGGAATTCATCTTGGGTCGAATGTACAATGTAAAATATCTAAGATAGTAATAAATGGGTAGGTAGCTTCAAGATTCACGGCTTAGGTATTGACAACAGGAGACGGCATGGTCTCGATGACATTGACTGTCAAACGGTACGTAGTACATGCATACCAGAGGAAGAGCATGTGGGTTACCGTCGCACGTGGATGGCTTAACCGATTGGCCCATAAGAAACCCGAGGTCCTCGATTCTGGAAGCTTGAAAACGGGGGGAAAACTGCAGGGAGGTGGATTAGGGTTGCAAGGATCTGTCTTTCTCAACAATTGATCAAGTTGGTAGCATAAGATCCTAGAAGATCCCCAACAGAAAAAAAAGCAAAACGGGGCAAGACGAAAAGAAAAGGGGAGCTGAAAAGGTACCATACCGAATCGGGGAATCCGTCTCCCTGAATAAACCTTGTAAGCCACGATTCGGGAACATGGAGAAGCAGGGACGTACATACATGCCAGTACATATCAGGATGCAGCGATGAAATGTACCTACCTAGATATTACTTACCTATTACCTACCTTAATATTTTATTCTACATGTTATGGATGAGAGGAATGGGTGAGGTAAGCTCTATAGTATCAAGGTCTAATAATATTTTCTATTATGTACAACACGGAATTTGTTGTTTATGTACATACGTGTGCTCTCACCTACATAGACGAATAGACCTATATAGGTATAGATCGACAGGTAGATCTCTCATTCTCAGATTCAAAGCACACTGCAGGATTACCCCCTATCGGAATGTGTACGTACCTAGATACCTACAGACAGACACAGACAGACACAGACAGACACAGACAGACAAACGAAACATTCTCTTCGCCACATGTCGTGAGCTTATTGCTTCCTCTCTCTTCAACGCTGTCTCATTACATACGTAGGAGGCTGTTGGGATTGGTGGAACGATGAGCTTACATTGTATTGTCCGATGACATACGATGACAGGATGATTGATGTTTGCTCTGTGTCTATCCTTCTTGTTACTAGTCTGCCTGTCTGCCTTGCCTGCTATCTGCTAATTACCTGCAGCCAGCCGTTGAGTGAGCATGAAATAGGCTAGTATCTCTTGGATGGGGCTGGCTTCGTTCTCGTAGACGGCAGGACGGCTTGAAAAAATATGTCGATCGCGGAATCTAGCCAACAGCTCGCACTGCTAGCCCTGTTGATGATAGTTTGGCGGGGATTCCACTTCTAAAACTGACACAGCAGATGGAACTGGATAAACGGCGGTGAGATGTATGTAGTATGTAAGTGAGTTGATATTTTAGTGTTTTAGCAGATGGTATTATTTCTTTGCTGTATACTTATGTACATGATTCTATACTCTACTATTTCTTATCCTTAGTAAAAATATAGCAATGCATCTACATACACAAGCATATGATAATTACCATATGATTCCATATGATACCTAGGTTGTAGAACTGCACGATAGAACTCGTAGATACAAAGGAATTTGCATGTGGCGTACCTGAATAACACACATCCACCGAAAACGGCAATGATTTTTTGGGGGGGGGGGGGGTATTTTAGTGCTGTATAGTACCTAGATTGATTATCGTTGGACCCTGAAAATGGCCTAGAAGCCAAAACCTTGGGGTGGTCGAATCATGCTAAATTCGGCGGGGTATAAAGTCAAGGGGTGAGATCAAGTACCAAAAAGTAAAGTGGAAAGGTATAGATAAGTAGCCGAATGCAGCTCACAAGGGGAAAAGTAACTTTATGGAAGCTCCCGTTTATGGAGAAGATACAAACAAGATACAAAAAGCACATGCATCTACTCCTGACATTGCCCCTGGTTCAGTGTTCGATGTTGCATTATCCATGAGGTAGTACATACATGTACATGCACTGAATATAGCAGGGCATTGAGGTAACCACTTAAGCGATTTTAACTTTTTTTTTTTTTTCCTTCTCCTTGTCGAGTCTCCATATGTAGAACGAAAATCGATAATTATTCTTTTAGTAAAGGAAAAACAGGAGGCGAAAAAGCCAACGAAACTAAAAAATTACATCCATGTACCACCACTCGTTGGTATTTCTCCTTATTATTACATTACCGCGTACCTTCAGTCCCTATTAGCCCACCCTTGAAGCTAAACTTCAATCCAACACTTTTATAACTGAAGGTGGTCGCTTTGACACTTTCCCCCTCTCTTAATCGACATTGTTTCCTTTTCCTTTTTTTGTGTTGGAACCAATTCTTCCGGTACAGGTGCTGGTGCTGGTGCTGGTGCTGCCGTGGATTGTGTCGCCCTTCTCAACAAATTGGTAGTTTGGTTTCGTCCAAAGTCAAATCCGAACTGACGAGGGTTCTGTTCGTTGTATCAGTTCGTCGTGCCAGTACTGGAAAACACACCTAATTCCAGTATTGCGGGTTGGACAAACAGAACAAACCACAAAAGAGAAGGTTTCTAATAATTCGTGTAACGCAACATAACATAACACAACACAACACCACACAACACTAGACATCACGACATAACGATTGGAATATCTACCACCTCCATCATCATGTCCGCCGCAGTTTCTACTGGCGTTCCCCGCCAGAATCCCGCTCTCCGTCGAACAATGACCTCTACCACCACCGATACTGATGTCTCGTCTCCCTCTACAGCCATTGGTTCTCCCATTGACTCCCCAAGACAATCTGCTTCCTCCACCTCGTTATCCTCCATGTCCTCTATCGAACCCAGCAACGCTTCTAACGGAAAGCTGATCGACACGTACGGAAATGAATTCGAGATTCCCGATTATACCATCAAGGACATCCACAATGCCATTCCCAAGCACTGTTTCGAGCGATCTGCCGTCAAGGGTCTGTACTACGTCTTCCGGGACTTTGTCCAGTTGGGTGCCGTCTTCTACCTTTTCCACACCTATCTGACGCCCGAGAATGTGCCTTCTACTCCCGCACGAGCTGCTCTGTGGGGTCTATACACCTTCATTCAGGGTCTTTCCGGCACTGGCCTCTGGGTTTTGGCTCACGAGTGCGGTCACCAGTCCTTCAGCACTTCCAAGGTTTTGAACGACACCGTCGGTTGGGTCTTGCACTCTTCTCTTCTTGTACCTTATTTCAGCTGGAAGATTTCCCATGGCAAGCACCACAAGGCTACCGGTCACATGGAGCGTGACATGGTCTTCGTTCCCAAAACCCGCGAGGAGAAGGCCAGCCGTCTTGGAAAGTTGGTCCACGAATTGGGAGAGCTTGGCGAGGAGACGCCCATCGTTACCTTCCTCTCGCTCCTCGGTCAGCAGTTAGTCGGTTGGCCCAACTACCTCATGACCAACGTAACTGGACACAACTACCACGAGCGTCAGCGTGAGGGCCGCGGAAAAGGCAAGACGAATGGCTGGTTCCAGGGTGTCAACCATTTCAACCCATCGAGCCCCTTGTACGAGGCTAAGGATGCCAAATTGATTTTCCTCAGCGATATTGGTCTGGCCATCACCATCACCGCCCTGGTTTTCCTCGGTAACAAGTTCGGTTGGGGTAACCTGTTCGTCTGGTACTTCCTCCCCTATCTCTGGGTTAACCACTGGCTCGGTAAGTTATTGTCCACAGAACCCAAGTTTGACCCCTGCTAACCAAGATATAGTTGCCATCACCTTCCTACAGCACACCGACCCGTCTCTGCCTCACTACAAGGCCGAGTCCTGGAACTATGTCCGAGGTGCTGCTGCCACCATCGATCGTGAATTTGGATTTATCGGTCGCCAGTTGTTGCACGGCATCATCGAGACTCATGTTCTCCACCACTACGTCTCGACCATCCCCTTCTATAATGCGGACGAGGCTAGCGATGCCATCAGGAAGGTCATGGGACGCCACTACCGATCAGATGTCGAGGATGGTTCCATTGGTTTCATCAAGGCCATGTGGCGCAGCGCTAGAATGTGCCAGTGGGTTGAACCAAGCGAGGGTGCTCAAGGGGAAGGAAAGGGTGTTTTGTTCTTCCGCAACACGAATGGCCTGGGTACCAAGCCTGCGAAGATGAGCCCACCTCAGAAGGGAATGAAGATTGGCGCGGACGAGTAGACACTGATGTCTATCCAAGTAAACACTTCTATTAGCCGTTGCCTTACGACCACGACCTTGCTAGAAGCACATATCTAGACAGCGGCATTGATGCGAATGCGACCAAGGCACAATCGAAGATCACGCTACACATACGATAGCGCAATAATCGGTCACCATTGTATTGCCTTGTATACTCGCTTTTCACAAGTCGGTTCCCACCACGAAACGGAGTGGATGAAATCGAGTTTTGTTCAAGTAGACGCTTGATTCTTTCGGTACCTCGGCACGAAATGTTCTGGAAAAGTTGATTTCGAGAGTAATACAAAAAAGGTTCAGCAGAGGAAATAGATATAGATTAGACGTGACATATAGTCATGGCGATGAATACAATGTAAAATGTTAATGAATGTTCTCCGCTCTTCAGTAATGCACCTGATCTGTCATTTCTATGTGATTTGTTATGAGTAGAAGCCTCTCCGGGGAGAAGATCATCAAAGTGAAGAATCTTGAGGTAGTAGGTACCTAGGTAGGTTAAGAGGCATGGTTAAGGGGAGTGATAGGTTAGTAGTGGCGGGTAGGTATGTAGCGAATGGAGTGTTCTCCGGTCGATCCGCAATCTAATATCTGCCTACCTACTACCTATGGACTGGATGTAAGCTTGATGCAATAGTACCTCCATCACCTCGTGTTCGTAGCCAATCCGGAACATTCTCCCCGCACTTGACTGTAGTAGCAGATATATCGTCGCAAATTAGTTACTGGTTTACTGTTGAAATCATGAGATCATGGATGGGTGACATTATTTACATTAGCAAGGTAATCTCAGTCGAGGCGGCGAATATCTGCATTACGAATACTAGGTATATACTCTGGATGCGGCCTTGTTCGCCTTGAAGATTGGTAGCATACAGAGAAAGCATATTCTAATGATGCTAGTTTGTGTATTGCTAAAGCGTGGGAGTTTCGATGAGATTGAATGGGACCGAAATTCGTTGGGCCCGTGTGCTACAAGCAACTCGTACATTTCATGCTTTAATTTATCAGCTCGACTTTTATCATCAGTCCTGAATCGGATCCTCTAATAGTATCCTTGCTGTGGTAGATGTGCTTGATGTGCATAGCTTCCGTCAACGCGTAAAGGTCAAACAGAATTAGCAATGCTTGTAAGACACTTTGCAATCATCCCCTTTGATCAATCGAGCAGCCGAGCAGCAGTGCTCAATCAAGGCAGGAAAATAGTCGATTAGTTGGTATATAGTGCTATCTGCAAGTGCACTCACTTTCTTACTGATATTACTTGCGGTGCCTAATCTTGAGAGCTGCCTTCGCCGCCTTCTTGTTCTTAGGACGGACTCCGTGTCTTCGTCGTTTTTTCTTTTGATCGGGTTCATTGGGGTTGATGGTAGATTTTTGCCTCTTATCAGCAGGGGCTTCATTTGCCAAAGAAGTGTCTAGTGGAGGCGATTTGCGTTTTCGATTGCTTTGGCCTTTCTTACTGCTGTTGGTGTTGGTGTTCGTGTTCGTTAATTTGTCCGACGCGAGATAATCTACGCACGCTGCCGTAGTTGTAATGACTTCTGATGGCGTCCCTACCAGTTCAGCCGAACTTTGGTATTCTGAATCCTGAATGACCGATCCTTGTGATGGTTTCATGATTGGTCGTGCGGATAATGATTTCGGCGTAGATAGAGTATCATCTCCAACTCCCTGGATCTCTGTAATGCCCTTCAGCCACTTCGGTGAATTATGCAGCACATACTCAAGTGTCTCATCTGCACTGAAGTCGCTAGGCTGTATCTCCGTATCTGAAGTGGCTTCGTTTATCTCTTTGAATGTCTTCGGAGGGGGTGTGGTAAACTGGATGGAATCGATTTTTTGATATTCCTCTCGTCTCCCTGACGGTAAATGTGGGAGCTCAACTACGAGACGAGTCTCAGTTTGCCTTCTAGCTTCGGGGCTTGAGCGGGCTCGTGCAACGCTGCTCAGATACCGATGGGATTTGGAGATTGGAGGGGGACTATCGAAGAGCGACCTAGTTTGTATTAGCGATCCCGTTTGGAAATATGTCAGTATTGGAGCTGACCTGATAGTCCTACTTGGACTTGGTGATGTTGCAGAGCTTAGCTTTTCGCTATCGAACATTTCAGTACTGAACACTCCGCTACTGTTGCCACTGTGACTGCCACTACGACTACTGCCGCTATCGACATCACCGTCGGAATCGGCCTGTTCTGTAATATCCCGTATGGGAGATGTAGCCACAGAACGTTGTCTCACTGGACTTGAACTCATCAATTCAGCTAGCTCCTGATTGGAAGGGGGTGCACAATCATTCATTAATTGTCGCGTGATAAGTATAGAAGTTGTTTCAGATGCAGACGAGTGTGAAGAAGAAGCATCTGAAGGAACTGTGTATAATATGAAGTTAGTATAAGACTTGTTCAAGCCATACCGAATCGATTCTCTTACCGAAGTTCTGTTTTACCAGCTCCGTGTCTTGTACTGTCTCTAGGGTCGTGGTTGACGAGCTCGTAACGCTCATCTGGGGCAAGTCTAAATAGCATGGACGAATTAGGTCGCTTATTGTTGTTGCATCTTGACAAGTGCTTGAAGATCGTTCAGACCCAGCTTCATCTGGATCTCGATAGGAGTCGCATATATCCGACTCATCGTCATAACCTTCAGGAGCATCCTTAGAAATGGCTGTCTTCTCGGCTTCCGCAAGCGTTTTGTCATCTGGAGCTTGGTAACCTGGTATATAACTACCTAGTCCCTCTTCGGAGACAATATAACCCTCGAATGGACAGTTGGCAAGCGAGACTTTTTGACTACCTGGATGCCACAGATAGCTGACCACATATTTATCCATCCATGAATCTGGAGTCCAACGAGGTTTGCTCTCCTTGTCGGGATTAGATGAGAGTCTATCTCGATCTATCTCGTTATCAGATATTGAAGAGTGTTCGCTTGATTGATTATCGTCGTTCGAAGCAATTCTGTGGTCATCATCGTCGCCATCATCACCAGGCTCGAGTTCCTTAATGGATGGTTCTGAGCAAGACTGATCTTCTAAGCTCTTATTAGCAAATCGATGGAGGACATGGGGTTGGAGGTATAGGGGGGCAAATGCCGAGTCTTACCTTTGAGCATGTCCTTTGCGATTTTGGACATGCCGGAAACGGCAACCATGGGTTGGTTTTCGGTTCCCGAAGCTTCATCACGCCCATTCGCAATGCCCAACCCTCTCAGCTGTTGTTGGGAGTCTCCGACAGTGTTCTCTATTATTGTTAAATGGTCATTGACAGAATGAGAGGAACGCTTCCCTAAAGCTTTGATAGACGGGTACGTAGGAGGCGAGCTACGGTATGATTCTTCCATGCTGGACCGAGGTGATAACCTCGTCGGCGCAACCTTGGCCTCTCTGCGGATCTTCTCTATGGCACGGCGGGGAGTAGCTGATTCTGCCGGCTCGGTGGATGAAGATGTAGAATGAAAAATTGGTTCGTCTCCAGAAGAGTTTCCTGACGAAGAAATCGAGATGATTTCAGCATCTACGGGTATTTGTGGCTTGGGTGGATGGAGTTGGCGAGAGCTTGTAGACGCACGACTTTTCGAAGGTGAGGTATGGATAGTCTGCTTCTGGGTGGCTGACGGTACACCTTCGCGATTTCGTTTAGAAGCTATACGTCTAGCTCTCTCGTTGCTTGGAGACGATCCAATGCTTCGTGCAGATGTTGTGAAGGTAGTTTGCCGCCTAGGTGGATCATTGGTGTCACTATCGGATGGGATATCATATGGATCTTGTCGACCTTTATGGGTTGCCTTTTCGCGACTGTTTGGTGTGATAGGGAGATTGATTGTCTTGTTGACTGTTCTTTTCGTAGCTACATCGGTAAGTTTGGAATCGCTGGAACGGTTGGAATCGTCGGGGGCTGGAGAGGAGGATACGGGTGTGTTGAACCGAAGTAGAACAGGAGGCTTCACGGCTCGTATATAATTCGGGCTACTTGTATTCTGGGATGAGGCCGGTTTCGAAAGAGACCGAGGAGATACTTTAACAGCAGGCGCGCTGGACGGGTATTTGGAGCGAGACTTAGGTAGACACTTCTTGACAGCTGGTGTCTGCCTAGAGTTGAGCCTCCATGAAGGTTTCGTTTCGGAGTGTTTCGTGGGAGCAGTTACCACAGGCTCGCCCGGTTGTTGCGGTTTCTTAGCTGTGGACATGGTGCAAATAGCGTATATCGTGAATCTATCGGAGTATCGTCCAGTGCAACATTTAATAGAAGAAATAGCCAATCCCGAATAAGGTAGAAGGCCAAGAAAGTGGTAAGGTTGAGGATTGAGGATTGAGAATGGGGAGAAGGGATAATAGGATGTGTGACCCTAGAAATATTGCTATTCATAGGTTAGATACCAAGGTAGGCAATTGAGGAAAAGACGATGTATGAAGTTATAGGATAAGGTCGGGTATGCAAGAATGAATTGATAGTAGGTAGGGAAGGGAAGAAAATACCTTAGCAACTAGGCACCTAGATAGCATTATTGCGAAAGAAGCTAGACACAAACATCCAATGTGAATATTTGGAGGGAAATCAGGTGTGAAGATTCACGATGTTCCAAGTTGAGGATAATCATCTTTGGATTGGAGTGGTCGGTACATAGTGTAAAGGTACATCGTGTTGTTGCACAGTAAAATGTACTTGGTATTTGTTGCCCGGATTCACAAAATCGAGATAGGTATTTCACAAGAATGACAAGTCGTATTAACGGTACTTGCCTACATTAGGTACATTAAAAAGAAAAGGCAGGAGACGCGTCTGCGCGACTACAAAAATTAATTGAGACGCGTTCATTGGATCGACGTAAGAAGTACTAACCTTAAAACCTAGAGTGCATGCATACTATGTATATATTTTGGATACCCTGTCCCTGTAAAGATGGGTTAGCCCACATGTACTCTAGTAGGTATTCGAATTCCACACTGTAGAGCGAAATAATAGCCCGACTAGCAACGACATCAACCACAGCAACCATCAACCATAGCAACCACTAGCCTAGTTCACCTATCACCAGCTCATAAAACAGCTTAGATTCATTACTGCAAAGGTATGTAAACCATCCATGGATAAATCGGATAAATAATATGACGCTGACTATCTTACCTAGGTAGCTACAGAGGAATCCTTGGTTTAAAGTACTCCTTAAAGGTATCCAGCCCCTCCAAGTTCAGCTTATAAACCACCGTACAGCATACGATTAATAAATTGGGAAACCGTCTAGACCAAAAACTTAGATATCCATCTGGCAACGATCCCACCATCTTCTTCAGAGGCTCGCTCATGTCCCCATAGTGAAATCGCTTGTTCCTGAGTGCCCGCAACAGATCTAGAAGTCTCGAACCTGTGTACTTGCGCTGCTTTCCCAGGCTGTCCACAAATTCTTTGGGTAACGCCTTGAGAAAGTCACCCCGGCAGACTTGCGGCGCACATGCCTCTAGCTCTGACAGTGCCTTCGAAGGCGGGTCTCGAGGCTCCAGTTCGAAGTGGTCTGACACATCACAGAGGAAGGCTAGTCGTTCTTTGGCCGACCAGAAGAATGGGTGCGACATGACATCCTTCGCCGAAGGTCGTGCTCGGGGGTCAGACCGAAGCATCGTCTCAATCAGCGCCTTAGCTTCGTGGGCAACATCGCCTAGTACATCAAGGGGCTTCAGGTTGAACTGGCCCTTCCGGATATTCACTTCACGCATGTAGCGATCTCCACAGTCGAATGGGTGAAGACCCTTGGTGAGAACATAGAAGAATACGAGCCCAAGACTGAATATATCGATCGCTCTAGTGGCACGACGGTTCGGCATGACATCGGCACTCACGAGCTGGCTCGAATCACTATGCGTGCTAGTCATAGACATCGTAGAGCTTTCGCGAGCATCGTCGTCCAGAAGCAGCTCGGGGGCCCGCCAACCAGAGGTACCGGCCGCATGAGCAGTGGTTGCACCAAAGGATGATTGGCCACCCTCCAGTTTCTTACACAAGCCGAAATCGGAAACGAGAAGTCGCGGTTTTCCATCCCTCCCCATGGTGACGAGGATGTTCTGCGGCTTGAGGTCACGATGAACGATGCGAAGGTCGTGAAGAAATCCTAGACCATGCGCAACTTGTAGTAGAACTCGGGGCAGATCTATCTCGCCTGCCTGAGCGAGGTCGCGGTATAGAGCTGGTTTCTCAACAATGTCCGATAAGGAGGCCTGGCAAAGCTCCAATGCAATATACAAAAAGCTGTCATTCTTAGACATGGCAAAATAGCGTATTACTGTAGTCTGTCAGTAAAGGTGGAGAGTAGTGGAGAGGTAGGGTAGGTGTGATGAGCAGGAGAGAGGGAAGAGTGGGGGGTAGAGGGGCGAAGGTAGAAGAGCGAGGGTACAGTGTAGAGGCTATTGTAGAGGGTACAGAGGAAAATATGCTCATACCATTAGGGTGATGATCACTCTCCAGAAGCAATTGAGTTTCTTGGGTTGCGATATCCCAGAATTGGGTAAGCATACGCTTGACCGCGACGTCTCGGCCGTGAAATTTGCCTGCGAAGACTATGGTACCATTGCTACCCATGCCGAGCTGTTCGTCCTGGTTGACCTCGATCCCACCAATTTTGACGATTGGTCCACTCACATCCTCGGGGTCATTGTTCATTGTCGTGACATTCGGTTCCAGCTTCGGGGGCATACCGATATTCTGAAGACCCGGAATTCCCTCGCCGGCCTCTGGTGTCAGCTTCTCTCCTGGGCTTTCGGACGTGTCACGCTGTTTCTTCGCTCCCTTTCGGTGCTTGACACCGCCTCTCCGGCCACGATGGGCTTTCTTTTTCTTCTCAGGAGATTCTCCCTCGGTCGGCTGCTGATCTTCAACATCCAGCTGTTCAGACTCAGATATCGTCACCGTCGGTGTGGTCTTCTCAGCAATTTCTACTTCCGCCGCTGCTGATCCTTGTTGCTTCTCAACCACCTGCGGAGTTGACACTTTGGTTTCATCTGTGACAGTCTCGGTTGTGGCAGAGCCGGCATCCGTCGAAGGCACGTAGGTCAGATCGCCTGGATACCCCTTAGACTTGAAATTTCGTTTGTACCATCGGACAAGGTCCTTGTAATATCGGAACAAGAAGTAAAGCAGCACGGGGAAGAGTACAGGGTTCATGAAAAAGTCAATCGTCTTGTCGGCGGCATATTGGGGAAGAGTGACAACTTTGTCTACGATGCTGGGCGACTCAGACTCCAGAATAGGAAATGGACTTGGCATGGTGGATTCATTATCGTCTGAATTTGGATCCGAGTTCTGTGAAAAGGGACGAGAAGGCAGACTTGGTGGTAGAGTTGTCGGCCACTGAGCTACGCTCCTCGCATTTCCCAAGATGTGCGTCCCGACCAAGACCTTATTCGCCCATGGCGTGTCCAGTATATCCCAAGGTTTCTCGCTGTCCCACATATTTTTGTGACCAACCGGGGCAGCAGGAGCATCGACTATCAGAGGATACGACCAGCCAGACATGACGTACCAGCTACCAGATTCAGTGTGGTTGAGGAACACGCTGTTGCTCCTAGCGCGGGCGGAATCCTCATCTCGAACTGGAGGAATTGGTTGAGGAAGTAGAACAAGCTCGGGGTTGCTACCAGGTGGGGCATCCTCTGGTCTTGCGATGTCAAAGACGCGGGCGACGGGGACGGAGAATTGGAGAGCGAAAGATGTGATCCCCGTCGGGTGGGCAAGTGCATAGACCTTGCCGTCATGCTGGCTAGTGAAGTATCGGTTGTCCTGTGTTGTTCTATATTGTTGATGAAGGTCACTGTCGAAATTGTTGGGACCCCACTCAGCATACTTGAGCGTCGCGATTTCCCTACCGTCGTCAGAGCGATGTATGCTGACGGTGTACTCGGTTCGACTCAGGGTGATGGTGCCGCTGTCACTACACTCCCCAATATCCGAATCGACAAAGCGTCCGTTGGGAGGAAAGCAGGTCGCGCTCTGATCCACCTGGGAGCCGGCTTGACCAAACCATTTGAGCACACGACCGGTGGCGGCATCTAGAGTGATCATCGTCGTCTTTTTGTGGCCGGTGTAGACTACAGGGGGGTTCTGGACGGCATAGGATCCAAACTCTTCCACGAGTTGTTTCATGGTGAAGCCTGTGTTCATCAGACCAGTGCCGAAGCCGGTCGGGGTCCAGACGTAGAGGGCACCATTGAGAGTAGGTTCGACAGCCCAGATGTAATCGTCGAGCGGATGATGCTCATGATCCTCTTGGTCGTCGGCTAAGCTACTGTTGGGACGGTGGTGAATGGTTTCGACAATAGGCTGTTCAACCTGGAGATGCCAGCGTTCATCACCGGAATCGCGGTTGACAGCGTAGAGGTCTCCATCGACGGTCGCCAGAAGAATGTAGTCTTCTACTTCCCATTTCTCCAAGTTCCGCGCGGTATACGGCGAGGAAAGTCCGGCACCAGCAAGCAGGCTGGGCAGGTGTCTTGGAGAATTTGGTGCTCGAACGGGCGGAGCCGGAGCCAAAGTTGCGAGGGCGCTCGCATCGTTAGGAATAGGTAGGTTTCTAAGTCGCTGCTTGTTTGGGATGATATTTCTACGACCGATGGCCGAATTGTCGCGAGAGTTATGTGCCCTAGAGAACGAAGGGGCACCACCAGCTCCAGCTCCGTTGTCCATTACTTGTTCGGCATCGAAGTTCGACTCATATTTGAGACCTGGAATGTCTTGGTCGTGAAAGTCATCTTTGTTTATAGAGATTTTATCATTGTTAGAGCCATCGAGATATTCAGGAGCGGGGATCCGTTCCGGTGATGACTGTTGTCCTTGTTGCTGCTGCTGCTGAGCATCGACAAGCTGAAGCCAAGGTAAAATGAAGACGGCTAAGGCGAGTAGAACCTTGCGCTGGGCGACGAGCCGTCCCTCGCCAGGAGGCCGTCGCAGCATATTGTAGACGTCAATGTGAAATTTTCGTAAATATATTTGGAGAGTCGGTTGATGACGAGAGGAGAGGAAGGAATCGACCGATCACATCAAATTAGAATGTCGGTATAGAACGACGACGTAGAAACAATGCCGAGTAGAACAATAGACGTTGGATTGAAATAGGCCAGACTACGTCCTAGTGTATAATCAAGACAGCAGAAGATGAAATTCGAATAGGTTCGTCGTATTCTAACCTTCCAAACAATATTATGATGGTTGGTAATAGAGGGAGGATGAAACGTAACGAGAGGTCAAGCGAAGGAGTCGTAGGGAAAATCGGAAGGGATGGATTTCGAATTTGTCTCTCGATCTTCGGTTCGAGGGCCAATCGAGGGAAAGTCGAGTACAAGATTATGTCGGACCAATGAACAAACAGCCGCTGAATCGTCAGGGAGGTGGGTGTCACGTAATGAATTTAAGTCATTAGATATAAATAGGTAATAGGTAGATGGATGGATGGATGGAATAAGTATTCGATTCGAACGATGCTTCGCCTACATTACGCTGATAATCACCCGCTCGTCTTGTCAACGTTGATGAACAATGTAAGAGATGGCGGGAAGACAGAGAAAACGATGGAAGCCAAGATACTATTGAATTTTTGGTATTATCGTTGAAGGGAGTTAATAAGTTGTGTCTGCCACTGGAAGGATTCCGTGATGTAAAGTGGTAAGATGTGAGACGAAACCCTCGGCAGAAGCGGTTAGACTGGATTGGATTTACGGTACCTAGACCGTTGTAACTGCCACGGATAAATGTCCGTTTTCTTATGCATTTTGTAATTGGAGACTAGGTACAATGTAGAAATCGGTTAAACGACGGCAACTGCTAACTCAACCAAAAGTACCTGTACCTATGTACCTACCTACAGAAAAGGATAATAGGTGGGTCACCAGACGGCGCCAGTAGGAATCGAACTCTACACCACCTATGTATATCCTATCTCCTACATACCTAGGTACCTAGGTACTAATGCTTCAACTTTAATGATACAACATTTCGAGCTTCACATTCCATACCTAGGTACATAGGTATACATAATCTATGGGTACTCTAATCTATATACAGCCCTAATCATAAACCACTCGCCTTCTGAGCGATCTCCTTCTCGGAGCTATCAATCGAATGAGCAGATGGTTCTCGCGATCTCGTCCTGGTGTTTTGTTGAACCTCTATCACAATCGTCGTAACTGTATCCATCTGAATTCCGTTTTCCATCGTCGCTTTCATGCCTCTTAACGATTCTTGACTCCCACTACCTTGACTTCCCACCCAACGGCCAGCACCATCTTTAGAATGACCACCTCTACGACGCCATCCCCTTAGATGACTACTCCCCAATCCCCAGACACCAGATTTTCGCCTCTTTTGCTCACGATCATGTTCAGCCTGGACACCTTGAGCTCCACCCTGCACCCATACCATATTCCCGTACTGTCTCCAATGCGGCGTTCTCATAAAGGCGAAAGTATCTAGTCCGACATTCTCCAAGTCTGGGGGCGCATTAAAGATGATGGAGTGACGGGTGGTCGAGAATAATAACACATCCAACCAGCCATTGGAAGCTATCATGGCACCAGCCAGACAGAAGTATGCTATGCTAACCTCTCTCCCTGCCATTGTTACGATACGCCCTAATGCCAATGGAGCGGTGCATAGCACGTATATGACGGGGTAGATAAGAAATGCCGGATGATGACCTGAAGGATGTGCTCGACCTGATGGTACATTCGTTCCCGGTCTCGTTGATGAAGATGGTCGGCTATGGGAAAGAGGTTGCGAAAATGTTTTTCGTCGTTGAAGAAATATAAAGATGAGGGTATATAGGACACTGGTCACCAAGAGCGACAGGAAGATCCAGAAGTAGTGAAGCCAAAGACGGAGATTTTCGAAACTCGTATTCACCCAACACCTAACATTGCTATCAGTTTCGTTTTCCCCTGGCTCACAGACTCGAGGTTTCTCGATGAAGGATATCACGACAACAGTAACAACGACAACGACAACAGGCATCTTAGGTAGGTGGGAAGATATATGGCAGATAATAAGGATAAGGCTCACTTACCAAGCTGCTGCCCGGACATAAAATCCACCATTTCCTTTTCCATTATTAGTCGCGGCCACTCCGACGATAGCCATGACATATATGAACACCCATAAGCCAGCTATCGCAAGGTACAATGCCCATTGAGGTGGCTTATACCCTTTCACCACCGTAAGATAACTGTGGATGGCAATAGCACATATAAAACAGCTTGCGGACAGGTCTCCCGTCGACACAAACCAACCCTGCGCCCAGCAATTCGAATCGCCAACAACAATCTCGTTATCCTGAATCCACTTGATGTTCAACATGAACGCGGTAGCCTGGTGCATATCGGCAAAGAATAGGTTATACACAAGGACGAGAAATTGGTTTGGCGACTTTCGCTTCTGTTTTTGTTGTAGTTTCCCATCTCCTAGCTCTTGCGGGATAACCTTCTTGGACAAGCCGTAATTCCTCTGGGCAAGACCTAGCGACAGATCGTTTGCTGGTGTCTGGTGATCGTCTTGCTCTGTTTTCGGATTTCGTAGGTGCCACGTTATCAACTTATATGATAAGTAGAGGAATAATGTGGATGCCGAGACGAAGGAAATCATGCCGCAGACAGCCACAGCGATGAGTCCATGGCGATGGCCACTGGGTAGAGGGGATAGAGTGCTGCTGATAGGATTCAATGGGCCATAATCGTCGGTATAAGCCATTACTCTGCCTCTCCTGCTGCCTAACCTGCAGAGGCTTGCTTGCTTGCTTGCTTGCTTGCTTTCCTAGACCTTAGACCCTAATTTCGACAGTCTGCATGGACGAGATGAAAATGGACGGGACGAAAAGAGGTGGGTGCTCGCCAAAAGTTAAGAATGAATCTTCGCCGAGGTTGCGGACGGTGTTCCGAACCCACGATCCTTGATACTACCTTGTCAAATCGTCGCTAACCAGGGCTAGATGTTTTTCCTATACATCTTACCCTTTCTCTCAATAGACACACGAGCGATCAGACAGTCTAGACATACTAGCTCTAGTTAGCGTTGCTGTCGATGGAGAATTCATGCCTTCTATCCATGAGACCAATAGCAGGACTAATAAGATGCTAACATGACAGGCTCGCTACGAGTGGGACGAGTTGATTCTTATACTAGTATCATCCTAGTTCTTACATTCACGTGGGAATACAAACTTCAGCAAGCGAATATAGGTAACATCGGACGTATCGCAATCGAAGACGTAATTATCCCTTGGGTTTCTTTACATAGTATAGTACACATAGAATTTGGACCGGGCTGACGGAAAATGACAATCATCCGTCCTTATCCATGCACCGACTCAACTACACCAATAATGGCTTGCGAGTTGCGACGGTATTATCTTATCATGGGAAGTGAAACTCGAAGCTCCCGTCAAAAGGCTCTCTAGGCATGCAGGTACATAACTTGGACACAAATCCAGGAGCTAGAAACATGGATAGCATAACGCTTTGGTTACGCTTATATCTTGGCTGCATTTCAGCTCATAGCTCGAGCTCGTCAATGGACCAATCCTAAGCTTCCATTCGATTTCACTATCGAGGAAAAGGGTATAGTTTGTAGTACTAGCTTACTAGATGGTTTGGCGTTGAAGAACTAGGGTGCACGCAATTTTTTTTTTCCGCATTCTAGGGCTGAGAACCCGAAAATTTGTTGCTTCCTTATGAACTCGGGGTAACAATTTAAGCGTTACGATACCTATTTAGCGAGATACTAATATGTACTGTTGCTCTGTTAGCTTAAGCTCTCGCTGACATCATGATGAAGGGATTGAAGGCATTCGTGCTCGGGGCGGAAACATGCTGCTACACTTCTCAAGACATTGGCGAGCTAGCTTGGTCCTTTTGGAAGATGGCTAAAAGATAGCGCTCTAGAGTAATGAACCTGGGGTTTTCTGGCAGTCTGGTTACCTTGGCGGCGTAGTGAAGGATCAAAGAATATGCCTCTTAGCTGAATCGCGACTAACTGGTAGGATGTCAGGGCCAAGACTGATAGGATCGTAGGTTGAATGTGTTGTTTCAACCTAAGCGGATGGCTCGGGTGTATGATCACCTATGTCTGCACCGACAGTACAGAAGAAACCATTTAGATGGCTAGAAATGTCGGTTCTTTGAGTTCGCGAATAAGCGTGACCCTCTAAATACGTACGTATGTTGGAGTGTCACTCAAGGATTGCCTATCACGATTGTAGCTCAGCGCCGATATGCGGAAATTTGCGGTATGCTTTGTCAAGTAGCTCGTCACTGCTTCCTCCCGGCGAGCACCTTTACGACGTATTCATCCCCTAGCTTATCCATGGTCTTAGCACTTGGGTAGAAATACAGTCCAGAACAACTAGGTGCTTACATATACGGTTCACTGAATTGTTGGATTTCTAAGTGTTGGGATACTAGCGTGTGAGGTTCTCTGGGTGAATGGATCTGATATGATGGAATGTTTGCATAACAATACCTCAGCCTAAGATCTGCATTGTCTTAAGCCTTCAGGAGCTAGCCTGACTAGTCGCTCGGTAGGGTTAACGTCAAGGAGATATCAGATCTCGTCTCCTTTTTGCTGAAAGCGGAGAGGCAAAGGGGTGCATTGCTTCAATGTGTCAGGATACCTACCTAGGTACCTACTTATGTACCTGTGTGAGGTAAGTCGTTCATAAATGTCGTCGAGAGTCATGATATCCGCCCATTTTAGATCACCCGTCCTTATCCAGTATAGCAATCCTGAGTATGCATCATGCCTCTTCCCATCTCAAGCTGAATACCTCAGCGCCCGCTCTGGAAATTCCTACCTCAAGGCTTCCGTCTTCTCGTCGCACACTTGTTGGTATCTTCTCTCCTTTCCTCTCTAATACGACTTTTTCGCCGGAAGTTTCAGGAAGTGTGTAGAATCGGCGTCCGAAGTGACTGAGAAAACCTCCTAGTTTCTCCTGCGTCACATCCGCTTCCGTGATAACTCCACGCTCAATCGCTTCTTCCAGAGCTAGGAGGACAAGCTGAGTTACGAATGGTTGCGTATACACTCCAGCAGGAGCTTTGCCCTGCGCAGCCGAGGTCTTTGATTGAAGGGGATGAGGGGCACTGTCACTTCCACTAATACGATGGACATTAATACGTACCCGTGGCACTTGGGGTAACCGTTATGGATAGAGGCAACTTACAAGAAGAACTTCGGATCTCCACTGACAGCGGTCTTGATCAGCGCATCTCTATCTGTGGGCTTCTTTGGGATTGGCTTGCAGAAGGCGAAGGGATCGCAGTGAGCTTCATCTGAGGTCAGGTACAGATGGTGGGCAGTGATCGTTGCTATAATTTAGGTACCTATGTTAGCACCATCAACTGCATGCAGGACACTATAAAAGAAATAAATTCATACCTCCAACAGTCGATCCGCATGCTTTTACAGCTTTTACAGCTGCCTCGGTGGTGCAATGCTCAAGCTAAGACATTAAGTGTTACTGATAGTTGATTCGGACGGGATATAGAGGACATACCACAATGCGCAACTTTGGGAACCGCTCATGGAGGGTTTTCAGAGTAGGGAGAAAAGCTTCTTCCAATGTCGTGCCCGCTGGAGCAAGTGATTCTAGAACTTCTCCATGAAGGTTGAGCACTTTTACCAGATGGATGTATTAGCTTAGGGTCTGTTCTTGCATATATCAAGATGACTCAGGGGCTAAGAGGTACCTAATCCATATTTCTCCATGGCCGCAAAGGTGGCATAGAATGCTTCAAGATCCGAGACGCCATTCTCGGAGTTGGTAGTTACTCCTGTAACGAGTCAGTATTATATCTACTTAGGCATGTGGCTACTGGACAGAGAGATACTCACCTTGTGGGTATAGCTTCACACCTGTTATACCAGACGAAGCAGCTTGCGCAATCACCTCTGGTGTCACGGAAGGATGTAGCTAGAATAGGTCAGTCTAGGTCAGTCTTCTAATCTAGAATAAATCGAAGTGATAAGGGGTTACCAACAAATAGTGACATGAGGAAGTGAACATTAGGAGCTATCGCCTGTAGCTTTGATTTGTACTCGAGCACCTTATCATAGTTAGTTGATTACTTATTCTTATATTCGTAAATCAGGGTAACTAAATGTAGGTCTTGGTGCATTGGTACATACCTTCTCAACAGATGTAAGGGGAGGTATCTACATCCGGGTGCACGATTAGCACGTACTAAATAGACTAAAACATGATATACTCGAGCCCTCGAGTTTACATACGAGGTTAGGCATGCTACAATTCTTTCGTTAGCCTACTGGAATCTTTCTCATCATCATTAAATCTCGAATAGGGGTCCTTACACGAATACCGTGTCAACTCCTCCTTGATGCACGGTGGGTACCATCAACTCCATCAATTCATCCTGTCGTAAGTGAACGTGCATGTCTGCCGCGGGGGGCAGCTCAAGCCGATTGATAGTTTTCAGGTCCATGGTTTTGGTTTCTTGCGGTTGTTGTATATGTAATCGTAAAGGTAATAGGCAATGGATTGAGGAAATTATTAAGAGAATTGAGAATGACCCCTCAGCTCTGCTAAAATGTTTTCTTCACACTTCACACTTGTACTGTATTTAGTCAAGTTGCTGAAGGTGACGAATGTTGCAAGGTTCAGCTATCGCTATCTGCCCTACCCAACCTAGGTTAGGTACTGTACCAAGGTAGGTGCCAAGATAGCGTAGGTACTGTAGCCTTACCTAAGATTCTTCCAGTTGTTAAGCGCTTTCACTATTGGATGAATATGACGATTGGAAGAAAAGCTTGAGGCTAAATAAAGTAGATTTGGTGAAATGCTTAAATTTTAGCCGCGGCGCTTCTTGGATACACTTCTGTGCGTACCTCAACTTAAAGGTACTGTACTATCAAAACTGTACACATGTGTGCGCTTACTTTAAAATACTTGTACCAATAGAGAGAGAGATACATATGGAATGTACCTTTTATTCCCCCCACTAAAGCTAACAGAGTTACGGCTTTATTGGTCCGGTGACCATTTTTTTTCTATTCGGAAAGGTTCAACGACAAGTCTTTGTTGCTCCGATGTCCCAAAAGCAAACTTCATAATAGCAGAATTCAATCTATGTTCTTCCTTAGCTGTTAGTTCAAAATCTCAACTGCACGTGGATTAGCATCTTGAATTCATCTGGCGGGGTTTCATATTTTGATCTGTCGCTTGTGCTTGGTCTGGTTTATAACACGAACCCAATCTTACATATTCTGTCCTCCATCTTTGGTGTTCAACTTTTTATTTCTCCAGGGCTATTTTATTACACCATACCATCGCATCTCCGCGACAGACGTCACCTGCACCTGTAAACGTGGATGTGGCACACCAAATTGATATCCCAACAACAACGACGATATAAATCTTACGACCAATTTTCCAATCGCATTCCTCTGCGATCTTTGACCTGTTTACTGGTTTATAGAGCTGGATCGACATTGTATTTTCGTTCTTCACCCAAAAGACTATTCGAATAATTGCAGGGGTGCAAGGTGGTACGTACCCGCATACCCGCATACATCTTCCTAGCGACTCGGACTATATCCATACTCTATATCTATACTTACTTACCTACCTACCTACCTACCTACCTTTATATAAGCTCAACATTTGAAGCATCTAAACCATTGACATACTATATTGTGTAGCCAGATCCTTACGCGCTCTGACCGACCAGTAGCCACTCGTTTTTTTACTTCCTGCCCTGGAATTTCCCAAAGCGACATCACATCGGTAACATCCGGTCCCTAGTAGTCCTCCGAACTTGTTGTGCTCTTTCGACTTTGCGCGGCCGCTATGCATTGATCTCCGAGGCGCCTCTTCAAGACTTTCGCGCCTATTCACCTTCACCTTGGTCCCCCACTGTTGCCGATTTGTTCGAACCTATAGACTGTTATAGCACCGATCGCAGTAGCGCGCAACTTTCACGTTCATACATTCGGCGACTAAGTGTACAAACGGTATCACGCATTCCGGCATCATGGCCGCTCCTTGTAAGCTCTACTTGATACTCGTGATGATACCCTAGTCTATAGTTGTTACAGCGACTTCGCTCAACTGCAAATGGGTTTAATCGACAGTCTCTGACGAAAACAGTAACCGCCGAGGACAAGGCGCGCTATACCGAAATTATCGATGGGATTCTAGCTACGGCAGATCTCGAAACCGTCACGCGCAAGAAGATCCGCATGGGTCTTGAAGCTGCTTTGGGCGGGAAAGATTTAAGTGAGCAGAAGGTAGGTGATGATCTTTTTTGGGTTACCTTTCACCCCATCCCATAGTTGCAGTTTTACGTGATGCTGATTCGTGGTATAGAATGCGATCAAAGCTCTCATTGAGAATCGTTTCGATGCTATCTCGGCCGAAGCTCAAGCACCCTCCGTTCCCCAGCCCGAGTCGACACCCCCTCTCCTATCACCGAAGCGAGAAGCAAACGGCCACGACGAAAACAATCCGGATGCTGAGGATAGCGCCAACGGTGACGAGATAAAAGTGTCAGTCCAGCCACCCAGGAAGAAGCAGCGTAAGGAGAAGAGCGCAGATACGGAAGACGCAGATGCCAAATTGGCTGCGCTCCTCCAAGCTCAGGAGAACCAACGAACTCGAGCGACTCGTGGAGGTGGCAAACCCAAAGCCCCTGCCAAGAAGAAGAAGAAGGCAACACCTCGAAAGAAAAGTGACAAGAAGGGCGGCGAGGATAACAGCGACGCAGAGAGCGAAGAATCGAGTAAGCCACGGAAGGCTGGCGGAGGTTTCCAGAAGCCCTTTAATCTCAGTTACGCTCTAGCCGAGGTCTGTGGGGAGCCACAAGTAAGTTTCCTTCTAATAGCTCCGGGCAACAGCTCCGGGTTACGAATCACGTCTCGATTACATGTCCTAATTTGGTCCCTAGTTGTCCCGACCGCAAGTCGTCAAGAAATTATGGGAGTATATCAAGAGTAACGAGTTACAAGACCCAAGCGACAAGAGACAAATCCGTTGCGACGAAATGATGCAGGCCGTCTTTAAGCAGTCCAAAGTGGACATGTTTCAGATGAACAAGCTGGTAGGAAACCACCTTTACCCTATAGACGAAGAATAGGTAGTTTAACTGTCAAGGGTGGGAAGGGATGGATGCTTGGGATATAATTCTTTAGCCCGTCCTGGTGAGGGATAGAACAATGTTCAGCAACTGCATATTCCTAATGTGGGCGTATCATTTTTGCGATTATTGTTGCTCCCACGGGGTTATTCTATAGATGACCATATGTGGGATCTCGCTTGGGCTACTGGAAGGCGTTATGATGGGGCGAAATCGGGATTGATGAGATGGGACGGGCATTGAAATGCTCTCATAGGGTACTAAAAGGCTCACGGATTCTGAGGTAATGTCTCATATCAACTGACTCTTTACGAATTGTTTTTAATAAATAAGGGCATCCCTACTATGGGATCTCATGTGCTCTATGGGTTGGGTGGTACTGAATAGTTGTGCTAGTCCCCGTCGACATTGATTTATAGGTGGAATCAAATATACCATACCTGTCTTGTCACTTGGAGCACTTGGAATAGTAATTGTAGTCTTTCTCATGAGAGGTATGTAGGTAGGTTAAGATATCTAGATATCTTATAGGGGATGATATCTCCCGATTACATAATTCTACCCGATAGAAGCATGGATGCATGCATGCATGCATGTCATCATGATAAATCTGTGGCTGCCCCGCTGATATGTGGCTGTACCGAACATTCACTGGCCGGGTGTGTCATTGATGGAACAGCCACCTATTATTATGAAATAATTTTGATCTTGTAATTTGTCAAACATTGACGAAAGTTGCTATTTACTTCTCACCTTAAGAACTTCTGCTTCTTCGATATATTGAGGATTTGTGCAGTTTGATCTTCTTGACTTTGTCAATCACTTTTATTTCTTCTACTTCCCTAGAACAAACCAGTATTGATATCCACCTAAATCTCGCACAGCTGGGTTCAAGCCGATCTCATCGTATACCTGGTCACCTGGTCACCACCAATCTACGACCGACATTCCCCACGATCGATTATCGAGTATGCCCGCAGCCGCGGACGGTTCTACGACCCCATCAGGCTCTGCGCCTACAGGTCCAAGTCGGAGTAGAGGCGACGATAACGCTAGAGGAAGAGGTAGAAATCGTGGCCGGGGCAATGCGGGTGGCAGAGGTGGACAAGGTGGACAAGGAAGATCGCAACGTGGGAGGGGTAGAGGAGGCAATGCCCAAGCAACATCAACACCTTCGTCTCATGTTCCTCAATCCGAAGCAAAGCAACCTCTTGGGAATTTGACACAAAACCCTCCACCACCAAACGGAACCGGCGAAGCGACTGCGGATGACGAGGATGAAGAGGCCGAAGTGTGCTTCATCTGCGCAAGTCCCGTCATCCACCAGTCTGTCGCTCCATGCAACCACAGAACTTGTCATATATGTGCTCTGCGCATGAGGGCACTATACAAGAATAAGGAATGCGCTCATTGTCGAGTACGTCGGACCTTTATCTATCCTCCTTGCTATTTGCTACTCGACATGTCCGATTACTTGATATATCTGTCAACGCTAACTTCCTACTCCTCTCGCAGACGCTTGCCCCGTTCGTTATCTTTACAGACGATTCGACGAAACGATACCAAGACTATCTCGACACCGATGTTACCAGTACCGACGATAATATCGGGATTCGATACACAAACGAAGATATAGTTGGAGACACAGTTCTGCTTCTGCGCTACAACTGCCCAAACAACTCTTGTGATTTTGCTGGCCTTGGCTGGCCTGATCTACATCGCCATGTTCGGAGCGTACACCAAAAGAAGATGTGCGACTTATGCACGAGGAATAAGAAAGTTTTTACCCACGAGCACGAATTATTCACCGATAAGGAGCTAGAGAAGCATATGCGACATGGAGATGATCGTCCCGGCGCCGTTGATCAGACTGGCTTCAAAGGTCATCCATTATGTGCATTCTGCGGCTCGCGCTTCTACGACGACGACAAGTTGTATGAACACTGTCGGAGTAAGCACGAGCGTTGCTTCCTATGCGACCGCGAAGACCCCCGACAACCACATTACTATCGCGATTATAACGCACTAGAAGAGCATTTCAAAAGGGACCATTTCTTGTGTCTCGATCGCGAGTGCCTCGAAAAGAAGTTCGTCGTGTTCAACTCCGAGATAGACTTGAAGGCGCATCAACTTAGTGAGCATGGGAATTCCTTATCCAAAGATGTCAGACGTGATGCTCGTCTAGTTGATTTGTCCAGCTTTGACTACCGGCAACCTTATCAGCAACCGAGACGGGGTGGTGGAGGAGGAGGAGGAGGTGGTGGTGGTGGTCGAGACAGAGACGGAGATCGAGAGAGGGAAAGGGAGAGAAGAGGTAGAGGCCGCGATCCAAATGCAGAGCCAATCCCCGTTAGCTCGGCACAACCACTCCGAAGAGATGAGCTTGCCTTTCAGAGACAAATGGCTATACATTCATCGCAGTCAGTATCTAACCGAACCTTTGGTGGTCAGCTGTCAACACCGTCGCCGGCACAGAGCAGCCCTGGCCCGTCAAATCAAGCGGGCACTACTACACCTTCAGGTACCACAGTTCCTGTTGCGGAGATAGAAGGATTGAGCCTTACCGACCCCAATATCACACCAGAAGAGCGTGCTCGCTTGTTGCGACATTCTGCTGTGATTGAACGGGCATCCAATCTTCTACAGAATGACCACAACAAGATAGCAACATTCCGGACTCACATATCGTCCTACAGACAAAACAAGATCACGGCAGCAGCACTGGTAGATGCGCTCTTTTCCCTATTTTCCGACACGGCATCTTCTTCTCTTGGAACACTTGTTCGCGAGATTGTAGATCTTTTCGAAGATAAGAATAAAGGTGACGCACTGCGGAAGGCCTGGAATGACTGGCGTGCGATAAATGAAGATTACCCAACGCTTCCTGGCTTGGGTGGTATGCATGGCGCAACAACCTCCAATTCCGGCTGGGCAGCAGCAGCAGCCAGCTCCCCTGTTTCGGCGGCGGCGGCACCATCCCAACGACATACCACGCGAGTACTAAAACTTAAGAGTTCTACCAAACAGTCGCGACGATCCAGCGTAGAGCAGTCCTCGGCACTCTTCTCTAATGCCGGCTCGGGCTCTTCTCGAAATGCACCACCTGCGACATCCTCTTTCCCTGCGTTGCCACCTAGTAGTGCCGCCACAACGACACGATCCTCTGGAGCCGTAAATTGGGGATCTAGTGCAGGGTCTCAAGCTGCAGCTAGACCCTCGCCAGCTAAACCCTCGAAACCTGCCAACAGAGACGAGGCATTTCCAGCGCTTCCTGCCGCACCTAAGCCTACAACCACGATCTTCGGGTATGGAACCGGAAGAAGTGTACGCAGAGATGCTGGTTCCTCGAGGAACACGGGCTTCTCGTGGGGTGGATCAAGTGGAGATCAGACTCCTGGTGAGGAAAATGCTGAAGAAGATACTGGGAATGGATCCGGAAAGGGGAAGAAGGGAAACAAAGGTAGAAAGAAGGTTCTCGTGCAATGGGGATGAAAACGTAGCTACTTACAGTCTATGCATCGCATCTTTTGATGGACTGCATCTAGCACCTCCCACTTGCTACCACTCCCTATTCTATTCCATTGGGTGGGCTGGGAAGCTTGACATACTATAGTCCATGCGAGTATTCGGATAGCTTTCATCATAGCTCTCCGAGGTGCTATTTTCGTGCCTAGATATATTAGACTTTCCCAGCGACTACAATTCTATATCATGGTGAAGAGGATGCTGGATAGAAGCCAGTCAGAAGTGCAAGTGGTTCAAACGCAATATCCAATGCAAAATATATTTTGTATTTCTCTAGAAATTCTCATTGCAACCCTCCATCTCTTCCAAGCATAATGCAAGCACAATGCGGAGTAGCAGATGCAACGGTAACAAAAATGCAGGAATCATGTTGATATGAATATGAAGCTTAGGGTATATGTCTAGGTAGTAATGTATGCTCCCTCACAACTTTGATGCACATGGTTTCGTAATAAACCAACTCGCCAGCACATATAGGTAGCTGATGATGACCTTCTCCAAAACCACTCGATACGAGAGATCCAACCCATGCCCAAGACCAAAAAATAAAAAGAAAGGTAGGTATCCAATCCCCTCCCAAAACGCCTGTTTAATGCTTCAACCACACCAGCTCAACCACCTGATCAAGCTCTCCCGCTGCTGAGTCGCCTACTTTGACATATAACTGCTTCAAGTCGCCATTCTCGGCAATTTCCGCCTCCATCAGCTTATAGCTCGCCTTCTGGTCGGCGGGGTACGCCTTTCGAAGCGGTCCTAGGCTAAAGTCGAAATCTCTACTGTCGGCCTTACCCCACGTGCCCTCCATCAGCTGCAGGTTGATGGATTCCACTCCGTCCTTGTACGTCGCGATGGAGTAGCCATTTGAGAGAATCGTGTCCGTGCCAAAACGCCATCGTTGAAGAAAGCAGTGTCCGCAGAAGGTGGCCGCCTTAGCCATTTTCTCCACGGGCGCTCGGTACCAACTCTTCCAGTGGTGAAGGGTTATGGGCTTCAATCCAGCTTCAAAGAACCCGCTGACGTCGCTTGTGATGTCTTGCTGGTACAGACCCGGGAGCATTGTGAGTTTCGCTTTCGAGTTGGCGTAGACGCAGTCGCGCAGGATGGTGTCGCCTTCTCGGGTAGTTGCTTCGTTAATGCATGTAAATGCCTGCTCACCCAACTTCTTCGCGAGCGGTGCTGATAAGAATGCGCCGGCGCCACCAAAGGCCATGATACCGAAGCCTCGTACGGCCTGGAAGTCTTCCGAGAGCGCACCAACATAAGAATCCACAGTATGATCCAACTTGGCTAGACTATCTGATAAGGGTTGCAGGGCTGGGAAGAAGGTATCGTCGTCCAGGAGACCGTACCATTGGGTGTCGGGGTCGCTTAGTTCGAGCATGTTGACCAGGACGCTGAAATGACATTGCGACGTGTCGAATTTATCATTGATGGGCTTGACAAGAGTGGCATTAATACCCGCAACGTCAAACTCGTGCTGCAGCTGGTCCATCTCCGTGCTTGACTTCTCCTTCGCATCCATGACCACGGCAACAAGTCTCGCACCAGTGCCTGAAATCCAATGCGCAAAGGGTGCGATCGAGTCGTTGAGTCGGCTATAATCGGTAGCCACGCCAAAGCTAAGATGCGTGAAGGACGTTTCCGGGTGAGGCTTTGGTACGTGAAGCTTGATGGGCGTGGATTGGGGAATCACTGCATCCCCACAGTCATACATGTCGACCTCTACCCCATCGTCGAGAAGAGGCTCCGTGATATTTGCGACCTCATCTCTATCAACGGTATTCGAGAAGATAGGTTCGATGTAGCGTCGAGTATAGCGCACACGTTCTGTCAATTCCAAATCGATACTGGAACGTACCAAGAATTCAAGATCCTTGGGACAGTGTTTGGCGTCGGGTAATGGTAGTCCGTGGTCCTCAGCCTGGTGGTTTGTGCTACTGTCACCACCACTATCACCATCGCCACTATCACTGCTGCTGCTATCACCTCCACTACTACCACCACTGCCAAGCTCGATCGTCTGCACTGGCGGTGGGACTTGGGGTTGGGATGGCGATTCAACCGTATCTGGTTCCTGGACCGATTCTTCAACTTGTGTAGCGGGTTCCTGTGTGGGAACGGCGGCTAGAATCGGAACCGAGTCAGTACCAGGGGTGTCCGCAGCGACAACATGGTCGATGCTTTCTCCTAAAGCCACAGCATCCTTTGCGGGGATAAGCTGGGTACCGGCCGTTGGGTAAGAAGGCGGGACGCGATGGTATAGATGCAGGGTGGTATAAGTAACGAGGAACAGAAGCACGACGCCAGCAAGCACGAAGACGCGGGGAACCTTGGTCCGAAACATGGGAAATCCCTTCTCTATTTCTTCCGTCACCGTACGGGTAGCATAGCTAGGAAGAAGGCCGAACAGAAAGAAGCGATTGGTCGTTTGGGATTCGAGCGAACGAGCGAACGGAATAGTTGGACCGGTTACATGTGAAAGAAAGGTTGACAAGCGAACGAGCAAGACTTTTGTACGAGTTGTACGAAACCAAAGTTGAAGGTAATTAGAATCACACAAGAGCGACACAAGAGCAACGAAACGAAGAGGAGGTAAACTAGATAGATACAATACGTAAGACAAACCAAAGCGGTAGGAATCTAATTAGGTATGTATTGTAAGTGGAATTTGTGGATAATATTTTTTTTCTTTCCTAGGAATGAGGGAAAATGCAGAGAATACTAATAGTGTAAACACGAAACAAGAATCCTGACGATCTTTTAGTGTACATGCGATGCCGTCCTATACACGTACTTCTTTCTATACGCTTACATTTGTATCTTCCTCCTACCTTTTTTATCCTTCCCGTCTCTACACGCGGCACCATTATCCGAGCCAAGTAATCCTCGTATGGAAAGGGCAGAAAAGGCACAGAAAGGATAGGTACAGCCACTATAGAAGGCTGTTGGCGCCTAGGTACATAGGTAGGTACGTAAGTTGGTCAAATGGTAACTGGCAGACTGGTGACTGGGTGGCAGCATCAAGCGGCATGGGGGCTGCATAGACCCATACGAAGACCACATACAGTAGGAAGGTCCATACCAAATACCTAGCTCTATCATGTCCTCTACATACTTTATGGCCACATACCTATGTATCTACTACCATTGAACCCTGCTACCATAGTACCTATGTAGTAACTTCAAGCGCCGGTCAATCTTTAACGAAAGAAGGGATGACGTACATGTTCCGTGGATGTATGTCCGAAAACAGTTGGATCTTCCTATATGTCGCGGATCCGACCCGCCCTTTCAAGCCGTAAAATGCTTGACCTATCCAATCATCAGCCGATTCTCGTCCCGGCCCTGTACATAGTGCAGAAGCTTGAGCCGTCCGACCCGATGTTCCCACTAAATGTTTAACCTGTTTGGCGTAGACTACAAACAACTTAGTGGATGTTCAAGTGTTGAAAGTGGAGGGGAAGAAATACTATTTGACTATGTACTGGTGAGTGTTACCAGCCAAGCAGCCAAGTCAGCAAGCTAAAGTGCCTATCCGACATCCTACCTTCGTTTGATCATAAGGGATGCTCCAGACAAAGACGCATCGCCATCACGAATGAGTATATAATATTTCGTTACAAGTTGGTAAAGAATCACACTAGAGGTAAAGAGGAACAGCATATTACGATCTATCACTAGGACGCGTAATCTAGACTTTCCACGAGGCCATGAGGCTAGTGTAAGAAGTGGAAATTTTTCTTCTTTTTTTCTACTAAATAGGTACAGTACTCTTCATCAAGTCCACGCCGTCAGCCACGTGCGTATTCGTCAGAGTAGCGCTTCAGATAAAACAGCGGCGTAAGCGAACACGAATCCTCGAAAGATTTGACGATCATTTTATACCGAACATAGGTTAATTATATAATTCTAACATGGCAAAATGGTTGAATTCGATGATCGTCCTACCCAAAATGTGCGAATCGTCAGCATCAGCGTACAGGGCACATGAAACAACCGCTTCCGCTTCTATCCTTGCCGTAAGCGTGTAAGAATGCTCATGGTTTTAAATAGCTAATTGCTATCACTTTTTCGGTCACGGAGATAGCCGGCCTGCCAATACAAATTTCTAGAGATACCAGTACTCAATAGGCCACTACAGGTGTTGCATCAGGAACAAAATAATATTTGGGATTGTTGAGGGGCATCTACCTTAACTCCTGCATTAGGGGCATTGAATAACTGTCTGCGATACACTCAATGTCAATTACTACAACCTCCCAGTTAACCAAAGCTTAGGGGGGTTGTTACAGGGCCATGCTATAGCGAGTCTTCAACTAGCGCTGAGCTGTGCACCCTAGCGACTTGTAGAACCCGACGGGGACTTCAGATGATAGTGAAGAACTGGAGCTACGCTGGAACCGGCAGGATAGTATCTAGCCTTCTACGATTATATCTAAAGAAACGCGATGGACGAACTCATCGGCTTTGGGTAAACCAGGCCTGTAATATGGAATATCTGATTGGTAGTCGTCTTGGAGGTTAGTCTATAAGCCTCCTTCACAGCTCTACCCCGTACTCCGAGTCTATCAATTACCCCGGACCAATATGCCACTTTGAGTCTTCGACACCCTGACATGAAACCTGGGGAAGTGGAGAGAAGCAAGTGGAGGATGGACAAAAGAAGTATAAGTAGCAACAACGGGATGAGCAGGGGAGGAGTATCGTGGTAGTACCCCACGTTTTCCCCGGCAGATTACTATCAACCGGTGGCGCATATGATGGATAAATGCCGAGTTGGAGTTCTGATATGTACAATAGATAGTTGTTCATTTGATTAGGCATTGGCATAATAAGGATCCTCTTCCCATATCTCAGGATTTGGACAAGTATGATCGGCTTCATGAAGCTTTTGGTGCTTGAGAATACAACATACAACGCAGATCGTGACAACGGGGAATATTAAATTTGTATCGTCATGATATTCGACCAGCTCTTGGCAACCCTCAGGACGGAGGATGGAACCAAAACCCTCAACCGAGTTTCAATAGGGTATTTGGTCACTTCGATTTCGTTGATCGGTCTCGTCACTTTGATAATCGACTATGGTTATATGCTATGGATGCGATCAAAGCTGGTAAGCCGTGAGACCTCTACGTAGAACTCAAATCAGTATAGAGGTCCAACGAGAACTAAGACAAGCAACTCCTAGCCACCCGGTCCTTTCCCTTGGCCTATTGTCGGCAACACGTTCATGCTCCCTGATAACAAGCCTTGGATCTGGTTTGAGGAGCTTTCCAAGAAATATGATGCTTCTTTGATCACTATATGGATTGGACGGTAAGGCAGTTTCGTGGTCTACTTCGTGGTCTTGGTCTATAGTGCGAACGGAGTCGAGTAAATTACTAACTTGTTACCTGGTAGGAATCCAACCATATGGATAAACGACGCGTGGGCGGCATCGGAGCTTTTCGAGAAGCGTGCAGGTATCTACTCATCACGACCGCGGATGCTTGTGTTCGCGGAGTTAGGTGCTGGTCAGGATAACCTATTGAACATGTACACGACGAGCCCTGAGCAGCGTGATCGGTGGCGTGTCCATCGCAAACTGATTCATTATGGTGTCGGTGTGCAGTCCGTCCGACGGTATAGACAGTTTCAAAATAACGAGAGCCGAGTCGTCGCGTACGACCTACTAAAAGCACCAGAGGATTATGTCAAGCACTTCGAGAGGTATGCCACGAGCGTCGTCTCGATCATCGCTTTCGGTCGACGCGTAGCTAGTTGGGATGATCCGATCATTACTGAAGTTATTGCCATGATGCACCTAGCAGCCGACCTGAACGTACCAGGCAAGACGTTTCCTATGTTGATGGAGACTTTTCCCTTCCTTGCAAAATTCCCCAACGAGATCGCACCATGGAAGTATGGGTTAGGCCGAAAGCGCGGGTTTCACTTCTTCTATGCTCTCGCGGACGAAGCAGCTAAAAAGGAAGGCCACGATGACTCCTTTGTTAACCACTTGTTCACCGAGGGTCCAAAGTACAACCTGAGAGAAGCTGAAGTATCATCCCTGACTGGGAACTTATTCGGTGCCGGTTCCGACACGAGTAGTAGTACTCTTATAACATTTATTTTAGCTTGCTGCGCTTTCCCAGAGGCTCTGGTACCAGCTTGGGAAGAGCTTGATCGCGTGGTCGGATCGCACAGAAGTCCAGGTTGGGAAGATGAAGACAACTTGCCCTATGTCAAGGCATTCGTGAAGGAAGTACTGAGGTGGCGTTCGGTAGCCATCATCGGAGGTCAGCCGCACGCGCCGACACAAGACGACTACTACAAGGGCTGGCTTATTCCCAAGGGTGCCTGGATTCAGGGAAATGTATGGGCTATCCACCATAATGAGCGAGAGTTCCCCGACCCTGACTGTTTTAACCCTAATCGCTTTCTTCCTGGTCATCCGGATAGTCGACCGTTCCCTGGAGAAAGAGGGTACATGACGTTTGGATGGGGTCGGCGGGTATGTTCAGGACAGGCGTTAGCTGAACAGGGCACCTGGATCACGGTTGCACGGATCTTGTGGGGGTTTAATATACAGAAAAAGAAGCGCGCGGATGGTAGTACGGTGGATGTGGATATATACAACTATACGTGAGTGCAACATTCTTCAAGACTGCTTACCTACCTCCTAGATGCCATCTTTGCCTTCTTTGGAGATTTGTACTAAGCCGATATAGAAACGGACTCAACATGCGACCCCAACCGTTTGAGTGTAGTATTACGCCGCGTAATGAAGATATTCGTCAGACGATAGAGCTCGAAGGTCAGCTAGCGCTTGAGGAACTAGATCAGTACCGTGGAGAGACCAAATATCGCATGTCGACCTTCTACTCGAGAAATAAGCTTGCGATGGATCTGTATGGGGATGATAAGAAGGGTTCATCAGAAGTTCGCTCTTGAGATTTGAGCGATGCAAAGGGAACGACCTTTAAGGCCGCCATTGAAGATGCCGATATTGGTTCGAATCTATAGAATACCTAAGTACCTAGGTGGTAGGTAGGTAGATAATCTCGGTATTCGATAGAGCAGGTCGTATTCAAAGCGCTAGGGATCGAGTTTTCCGACTTCACCTCATTGAATCCGATGCTCGATGTTCTGAAGGTTGAGGATGTAAAGGTGGACCGAAGATAGAGAGGAGGTTTGACTTTCGCCGTATAGGGAGAAAAAGGGTCATCAACGTCACTATTTTAGAGCCCCGCACCCCTCTATAAACCGGAAAAGGGGGGCTATCCTAGGTACATAGCGCACTATAACATAAAATGGCAAGGCCACAGGCTATAATACAGTTGCGATGAAAGTTTTCAATCAAGAAATCATCAAGAAGTCATAATGGAATATACGATGTCATAGTCATACCTCATATAATACGGGCATTGGTTCTATGATTTATATACCTGGTAGGTAGGATTGGTAAGGTGTCTGGTCAGGTACCTCATAAAAAGCAATTTTGTTGAAAATTTGAAACGTCAAAGCGACGAAGTGCCCACACACTCTCAATTTTCAATCAACTTCCACTTCTAATATGCAAGTAAAAATTCCATCAACAGAGCGTAACGACGACCATGTCGATCTACTCGTGCTTGGGGCGGGTTGGACTTCGACCTTTCTCGTCCCAATTCTGAAGCACGAGAATATCAAGTACGCAGCCACCACTACAGACGGCAGATATGACACGATTCGTTTCCGATTTGACCCTAAATCAAATGATGCTGGGCCATTTGAGGGGTTGCCATACGCCAAAACGACGCTGATTACATTCCCACTTCGAGGCGAAGGTCAAGCCAAACACCTTGTGCACATGTATGAGTCTACACACCAGACCAGCAGCATCAGGCACAGCCGACCACGCTTCATTCAGCTAGGCGCCACGAGTATATGGACAGCCCCTACCTGGCAGGATGACTCGTCACCATATGAGCACGCTGATCCCCGTGCCATTGCTGAAGACGAATTGATGGCATGTTCAGATGGCGCCGTGCTAAATCTGGCTGGTCTTTACGGAGGCTTGCGACAACCACGAGACTGGGTGGACCGCGTGGTAAAGTCGAAAGCAGATATGAAGGGGAAGGGTGCTCTGCATGTAGTTCACGGAGAAGATGTTGCCAGAGCCATTGTTGCACTACATCAAAACTTCACGCCCGGTAAACGTTGGCTCTTGAGCGATATGCACGTTTATGACTGGTGGGACTTGATACAGGACTGGGCCACCCAGACGTTGCGAGATATTGAGACCAACAGCGAAGCAGTCGGCACTTCGGCAGCTAAGGTAGAAAGGCAGAAGGAGTTGCTCGCTTGGGTTGGCGAACTCATGGTAGAGGAAGGTGTTCGAGCGCTTCCAAGAGATACATCTTCACTCGGTCGAACACTAGACGGCAGAGGGTTCTGGAGACGAATGGGTATCTGGCCGGTACAAGGACGAATCAGATAAATTACTGTATCCCCAGATGAATGGCTTAAGATGGCCTGTCTGATATTGGAGTACGCTGACCAAGGAACAAATAGAAACTCCATACTTCTCAAGAGGTTCACGGACCCGCTTGGTTTGGGAATCGTCACTTGTTATACCTGCGGCCTTGGTTGGATGTCTTCAGCCTCGTGCCCCCCTGAGCTATTCGATTCTGATCGCCGTTAAATGACGAGTCATTAATATTAATTTCTCTAAGCTTGAAATTACCAACTGACCCTTTCTATTCCTTCTCTTTAGACAACCTTTAGACACCCTTTAGTAACTAGTCCGTCTATTTCACTCTTCCTTGTGAATCTCTATTCCAGGTGAAGCCCCTACAAGAGCTTTCGCCTTGGCATAAACAACAAACTGACCCGACACGAGAAGACAGGTCATAAAGACTCGCGGGCCTAGACCTGACAAGAGTAACCTCCTAGGGCCGAACTCACGAGCGAGAGAGAACATCCTGCTGGTCGTACCTTGGCTGGGATCACCAGCCCCTTTATTAATGGCCGATAATAAGGTGTCGGCTGGGTGAGAGAGTACCGCCGCGGCCGCACCGGCTACAATACCAGAGCTCAGCTCTACCGCGGTGGACTGCAGCTGTGTCATCTTCGCTTTCTTCTCCGGTCCCATAGAACGATATATCGCTTCAACCGCGGCTTCGTGTACAGAGAATTGTCCTACGGCGTACGGCACCTGCTTGAAGAGTAGTGGTATGAAGCCTGAGTAGAACCCCTTGAAGCCCTCTTCCCTAGCAAGGCGCATAAAGCCTGTAGATAGGCCCGAGGCAAAGTTGCGCTCCGAGACCAACCGAATCCGTGTGGCCTCCAGTGGACATAGAGCGATGTCAGCGAAGAACTCAGCTGTCGCGCTGGCACCGAGATAGATGGCCGTTCGTCGTTGTGTCGCCTTCTCCTGAGAACCCGTCAAGTCGATAAATTTCTTCTTGAAGAATTCGTATCCGGCAAACTTTCCGCCACCCTGAACAAGATAGCCGACAGCGGTGGGACCGAAGCCCGTCAGAAGAGCTGAAGCACCTTCTTTGGCGACTATTTGTCGGCCAGCTCGGACCATGCTCAGACCTTTCATCGCATCGTCGACTTGAATTCTTGTCTTGACGACATCAATTGGCGTAGCAGCCTTTTGACATTTAGCTATGATCATTTCCCATTGTTCGGTTCAGATGTTTGCTTACTCCATGAGTGAGTGTTGCGGCGAGAGCACCGGCACCAAAGAACTTGATATAATCCCCGCTACTGAAGGCGGGCGTTATACTTGATGTACTCATTCTGAAAATAGTATATGCAGATAACCCCCAAGTTGAGAAATGTCAAGAAAATCTATGCACGGGATATAGATTTATGTTCGTTGGGTGTATGTATGGTCGATTACTCAGCGACGAGATGTTAGCGAGATAAATGAGGAATTAGATCGGTAGGGAGGTATGCTATGATATTAAAATCAACCAATTAAGACTAAAGAATTATTTCTCAAGATGCATATAACCTCAAACGATGCATCCTCGACATTAACACCGAATATCAAGAAGTATTAATTATAATGATTCCGGGATGGTCGGACTTGGTGAACGCCGTTGACGTCACGATTTCGTCTCGGACCCGGTTGGACGGTTCCTAACCGGTTTCTCGGTAATAATTAAGGTCTTCGGGAAGCTAACCCCTAACTAACCCTATCGAAATACCAGACCAGACCTTTAGTTCTATTTTTTATAAGACTGATGCTATTCGTGTATTACTTTTGCCCCGTATTTGTAAATTCCTGATGGTTAGCAATGAGCGTCAACAAAATTTATCCAAATTTACGCCGTAACATTTCATTTCATTATATTCAACCTCGTCGGTGCATCCTACAATACGGGGTCCGTTTTGATCGTCGAGGGTAGCCCTTTAACATCGTGAGATACAGTAGAACTAACGTTTTGGTTGTTCTGTTGAAAATAAGTGCTGCATCTTGGATGTTGAGCCAAAAGTTACATTAGGTAGCTAAATTTCCTAAGCACCTAGGTAAGTGCTCATTACCAGCTATCAAAAGTAATGTTCAAATAGCATTACGATTTAACAAAATCTTCTCTGGTCAAAACGGTAAGCTGTGAGAGCATTGCAATAAACTTGGTGTACAAGGCGGCCACCTAGGTTAGGCCTGTATCACGCAACATAATTATGAGTTGCTACCTATAAGGTATTAACTTTCTAGAACAGCCCGGCTTGAGCTTCTAGAGCCATTCTATATACAAAATAGAAGCTACGGGGTGTCAAGGTGTACATCTATTTGGATATATGGTCGTCGCCAAGGGTATCACATTAACCAGGCTGTCTCAGCTTGTCGAGATGGACTTCATGGACTAAATATATCAATGCCTACCTCGTTGGATCGCAGGCTGCAGCTATTATGGATTTTTACAAAAGACGTTATCACTCAAGTATTCCACAAACTACCTAGGTATCATATCTTGACGGCAAAGCAGATAACCAGACCAACACCAAGTTTTCTAACTACGATGATCAATCAGGTCCCTAAAGGTACAAATTCCATTTCATCCCCATTTATGCTTCATTCAACATCAGGCAATGACTCCACGAGCTCCAGCGTCTTATGATCGTCCAACGCCGCGGAGAACCGTGCCGCCATAGCATGCACGCATTCCTTAGGCTGCATCTCGTAAGGACACATGAGCCACCCGACACCGACGAGATAAGATTTGCGGTGCTCGACACGAACATCTTCGTCTTTGCTCGAAAATGCGGGAGCCCCAAATTTATGAAGCGTGGCAAGATAGTGATCTAGGAGCTCCCACTCGTTAGCCCTCCTGTCTTCGATTGTCAAGGCGCTGCCGATGAAGTAGGACACATCATGGAAAGACGATCCGATATGGATCATCTGCCAGTCGAGGAAGCGAGGTTCGCCGTTTTCGAGGTATGTGTTGCCGATATGGGCGTCCCCGTGTAGCAGGCACCTGAATTTCGGGTTTCTCGAGCCGTAGTGCTTCTTGAGAACCGCCGTGACTCGTTCTTGGTCTTTCAGGTAGTCGTGGATCTCCGGTCGACCGGGGCTGTTCACCACAGCGTCGTACGTCTTCATCAGGGTGAGGAGGGCTTGGTCGTAGTCGGAGGTGAGCCAGGGGTAGTCTGCAGGTTTCGCATTCCACGTCTTGGCGTGCAGTGCAGCGAGCTGTTCCACGCCGGCTCGAACCCGCGAGACTGGCCAGGCTTCCGTGGGGTTGCCGAACTCGCATCCACGGACGGCGAGGTCATCCAGAACCACGATGCCCTGCTTGGCGTTGTGCCCAGCCCACCAAGACTTGGGGATCTCCATATGATCGAGGGATGGGGCTATTCGGTTGAAGAATTCGACTTCACGCTGGTAAATCATGACGATCCACGGCACCTGCTGGATGAACGCTGGGTTGAAGCCACCTTTGAGACATAGATCCGTTGGTCTCGGTGTTGTCTTGTCGGCGTCTGCATCGTCCTCGTATTCGACTGAAACCAAGAGTTTGCTGGCTGTTCCGGACACGACCTTTTTAATGTTGATCGATCGAATTTTGGTCCCCAGCACCCCGGCGAGCCACGAAGCTGTGACCTCCTCCGGGACGGTGGGAAGTTCTAGTGACTCAGGCTTTGCTACGTCTGCCATTTCTTGGAATTCGTGATAGAATTGATCGAGGGTTAGTCTGTGAGCTGAGCAAGAGTCTGGGGATCGTGCTTGGAGGCCGATTTAAGCTTCTGACAGAAAATGTCTTGCGCTCTCATGCGTCGTCTCTTCATCCAAAAATCGTTGGCTCCTGTACCAGATGAGAGTCAATACGTAGGTACGTATCAAGCTAGTACCTACATTACATGCTGCAGGGGCTCGAGCTCTCTATCCAAGAAAAAAGAATCCAACAAAATATGTACCTTGGGAGGTTGGGCACCGTGATGATCGGGGATGTGCTAAGCCAATTTGATGGTATGACATTCTAGAAAGTTGGTGCAAGCTGACCCGCCTTGCTGCAATTGTCCTTCATAATCACACGATAGGCTTACCTTTAGTAACATTTCGGTCTAGCCGTTGTGGAGGCTCCAATCATATTGGAGAAACCTTCAACGTCGTTCCATAGGTATAGGGGTGCCGTATTTTTACATAACACGTCCATGGAACTAGAGTACATAACTCCTTCTCGCATATAGCATAGATCAACTACGGGATCCACGATGTATGCGGCTTGGAAGAAAATTTGCACATAGCATAGGTATCTAAGTAGGTACGGGAATAGTACTCTACGTAGGAGGCTTCTGCTTTTGGTCATCTCCTGCAGAACTAAGCACGAAAGAGTCAAGTAGCATGCATCATGCATGTAGCCGTCAGACGTCTTCGATTGGTTACCACACCACAAGGTGGTTGGGACTTTCAACAGCACACAAAACGGTACTTATTGGTACACGTAGCTACTGGCAAGTTGCTATCGCTCACCTCCGTGGGAGGTTTGCAGCATAGAGCTCTAAGTAGCCCTATCAAGCCTCTGATTTGACATAATGTTCCTCTCTACCCAGGTAGCCGACGTTACATTCATAGTACTTCCAGGCTGCATCTTACTACCCTGCGCATACATGGTACATGCATTGTGAGAACTCCTTGAATTTTCTAGGCCGTGGTTCATTTGTTTTCACGACCAACAGCCCGTATCCCTCATCGACATGGCCGTTTGCCTTGGTAATAGGCACCAAAACACCAGTTTTTATCCAGTACTATTATCCTAACAAGGTAATAATACTCGTATATCTATTACGAGGTATCTACCTAGGTAGCCTTTCCCCTTTTCAATTTTGGGGGACATCAAAGAGACTGTCGACTGTTACTGTCGCTGACTTAGCATCGTTGCCAAATGTAGTTATTTCCGACGACATGCAAAACAGAATATGACACATCATTTCTGAGAATTTCCTTTTCCGAACCATCGGGCCGTGTACAATCATACATCAAGACTGTATCCATTCAGACTGTATCAGTAAGTCATGAGTGAAAACACACACTGTCAAGAACCAAATCATCGCTTGGCGTGGATTTGCAATTACAACCCCGGTATAAATGTCAATAGAAACGGAGCTCCATCCAACAAGCTTTATTGGACAATTGGAGAATTTTTAACTGGAGCTGAAATCAGGGTCCTGGACCCGGGGATATGTTCCAGGCGGCTGATCTACAGACAAGCATCAGACAAGCATGACGACTGGCTGGATACGGACTGCGGATCGGACGAAGGAGGATATCCGCTTCCTTAATGAATGATAAAGTCGTACGTTATACCACCACAGTACACGTGTAAGCATGGATACGGCGTTTGATAGTTGACATGGACTCATGGACTCATGGACTCATGGACTCATGGACTTGCGATGGGCATGACATGGGTTCTCTTAATAGTATGATACTCTACATACTATTCAACCTGATGTTTCTCTAGGATGTCCAACCAACACTTACATAGGATAGGAGTAAAGCTTCGGCACCGAAAGTTAATTGCCTACCTAGGTGATATGCGATACGATATGCGGTACGGTATGCATGCTGGCATCAGTCCCAAGTACAATGTATGTACTATTCGTACATCTGCAATGCTTCTCGAAAGTCTTAGCTCCGACGTGCAAGGTACAAATGATTTCATCCATGATAGTCCAGAGTCTAGAATGTCCCTTCATACCCAACCGAATGGATGCACCTTTGTCATCCGTTCTTGGTACCTTCAATCAGAATCAGCAGCTTTCTCCTATCCGAAACTGAAATATTACAAGACACGTGCTCGGTCAGGGGGGACCCCATCACTCAACTCCCAGAACACCTAGATGCTTCAGCTAGGTGAGCACGCCGGGACCAGTCTCAGGTCCTACCAGTGCTGTCTATTGCAAGTACGTAGGGTACTATTGCACCGTATAACCAAATTTCATGCTCTGTCAGCAATAGTAACCGAGTGACTGGGTGCTCCCGAGCCCATGGGTGGCGGTCCGTCAAACATCGTTGGATCAACAGATCCTTATTCCTCATTTTATTCCATCAGGAGAGATGAAAGGTTAATATAATCTCTCCTACTTAAGCCAGCCTTAAGTAAGACATCGTGCTTCGATTTTGTCATTTGTCGAAGATTTCCTCCTCGATCCTACCGCTCTTGTTGTTTTTTTTTTATTTCCTTCTCTCACCCTAGCTCTCTATCCTCGGTCTGGACTCGGCTTCGTATGCAAGATGTGGGCTCGTGACAGTTTACCCCCGGCGATGATCACCTTCCTTGTGTTGGATATCATCGCCGTAGGTCTGAGAGTCTTTGTCCGAACCCGCATGAGCAAATCATTCGGCTACGATGATTGGGCTATGTGTTTTGCCTTGGTAAGGAAGGATGCGCGGCAAGTGACAAATCGCTGGCTAATGGGTTTTTAGGTGGGCTATGTCACTCTTTGCGCTCTCACTTTCGTGTCTGTGAATAATGGGTATGGAGCCGACGAGATGAGGCCTGAGTGGGACCCTATCACGGCAGTCAAAGTGAGTATGCATGAGTTGTGCAAGAGATGGGTAAACGGCAGCAGCTAACTGGAGAAGTTTTTCGTCGCCTCGACATTGGCCTATGTTGTTCTTGTCGGTATTGCTAAGTAATATGCCCCTTCAGAGTGACATCGTGGGTTTTTGTCTAACGCATTCCACAGGATTAGTGTTGCGCTCGTTTTGTATCGAATCGCCGTGACCAACAAGCCGATCCGAGCACTCCTAATAGCATCAATGGTCATCCTTATGATATGGACCACCATCACGACCCTCATTGTTGCTTTCCAATGCACACCTCTGTCGCTCGCCTGGGGTGAAGGAACCGGAACTTGCTTACCAGCATACGTGCTTGCGAATACCGGCTACTCCATCTCTACTATGGATATCGCTTCGAGTTTCCTATATGCGGTTCGTGACCAGTAACGCCTAGTCCCTTATCCGCTGCCCCGCCCGAGGTTGCTAACTATGTGTTGTGAAAATAGGGTCTTCCCGTGCTCCTGCTCAAAGGGGTACAGCTTAGTCCAAGAATGAAGGCTTCTATTATTGTCCTTCTCGGGTTAGGAATTGTGTAAGTGAAGTTGCATTGCGTCGATGTCGAGTCAATACTGATAGTTGTACAGGAGCTCCATTGCTACCGTCATTCGGCTCAAGTACCTGATCGACGTGGCCAATCTTACATCTGCTACGGGTGTTGAAGCTGCGAATGCTTATCTGACGACGTTTGTCTAGTATGTGATATTCCCGCTACCCTTGCTGCTCTTTCCTACCTTTGCTACTTGGATGGGGTTGAGATGCTGACCAAGCTTGCTTCATAGTTCTATAACGGAATTGGGATTGACGATATTCACCGCGTCGCTTGCTGCGCTGCGACCCTTGCTTAAATTCCTACCATTTGGAAACAACGGCAAATCAGGGCAAAGCTACGGAAGCTCGAAGAAGAAATCGGAACTTAACTCAAACATGGGACCCCCAGTCAAGCTCGACGATTTGGAATCGTCAGCTAGTCAGGAACATATCGTTCCGGAAGGGCATATTCAGAAGCAGACGCAATATCGAGTTGAGTACTCTCAGGTCTAGAACCCGAGAAGCTAATTCAACCGGCTTCATTGTATCTTTATCTTTATGTTTTTTTATATGAGCCTAGTTGAGATGAATGAGTACGTTGGTGGACTGCACGCGCCGACGTAGGTGTAGTGCGTGTTAGTGGTGCGGATTTACGCTCGTTGTTTCGTTGCTTGTTTAAAATTCTTGCTCAATACCTAGGTATGTTTCTGAGCTTTGGCTACCAACCTAGGTAGGTACTCATTCAACTACCCAAGCTCCTCCATTGTATATCTAGCTACTATTTATTACCCTGTATTGTAGGATAATTCTGGAGATAGCAATCGTTTGTATTACAGTGTCTATCAGTGGTGTTTGGTGCTTGGGCTTGGTGGATTACAACTCGTACGATTTCGCTCCGCACTGGAGCCGTCACGCTGTTAAGGATATGTCAAAAATCACCATTGGAACATGGAACCCTTGCCAGATGTAGGGGCAGATTGCTAGTTGGTTTACCTAGGTGGTCTACCTCCCCTATCATAATACAATCCCTGCTCCCGGTAGCGTTACGGCTCCGGATTGTAGCGCGGGCAAGTCGAGCTCCAGTAACAATTTCCACCCAGCATCAGTCCCATCGCGCCCACATACCTAATCATCTTGGGCGATTCCCCAGTTTTCCTCAAAAGCTCTAGACCGAGCCGGCGTGTCTCTTGTTCGTGGTACATAATCAGCCCTCTGAGGAACACCGTAGCATCCTTCTCGCGTATGTTGTACTGCTTCATTATGATTGGCACGGCATTCCATTGTCGATCCCCAGGTTCTATCCGCTCGACCTTCCATGAATAGAGATCGTTAGTCAACCCCATAACTCGTCCACAGGAGAAGTAATAGTCGCGAGATAATTCTGTCTTGCTTTGGTCGAGATGGATACCCAAGGTCCACTGCATAAAGCTCTCCATAATCCTGAGGTGACGTTAGATGATAAGCGCCGAAGGGGACTAGGGAGTACAAACCCAAACCCAACATTTACTATCCTAAACTCAGTATATTCCGCAATTGTAGAAAATGGCGTCTTCTGGCTGTCGTAGTTGTCAAGGTACGACTTGAGAGAACCAATGACACGCGGTGCCCCGTCTTTGTCTATCCGACTCACACGTTCCCCGAAGGTTTTAAAAAGGGTAGCGATATGACTCTTTGAGTTCTTCTTCTCGGGTTTTCCTGCCAATGAGTCACGGACACTTGCATGTGTTTCCATCGCCCCTGTGTGTGGTATGTCCTCAATGACGTCTAATCAGTATTAGGTTAGCCAGTGTGATCCCGTAAGTCACGGATGTGAATGGATGTGGATGGATCTATACCCACCATCGTATAGCCATAATGTCTCGATGATTTCAGTGGCTAGTTTTGCCCTTTCCATCTTACTGTCTGGCCAACAGATAGCAAAGAAGTTTCCGTGTGGCCCTGCTGAGTGAGGTCGGTATTCAGCATCTGGAAGAAGGTGTTGAAAGTTGCTCCGTGCGTCTAAGGCGCCTTGAGAAATCTGAGCTTCATCTCGGTGCACATGGACAGGGAATGTCGTAATACATTGCGGCGTTAATGTGGTCTCAAGCTTGATTGAGGAGGTTGAGGAAATGGAAGATTTTGAAGACTGCCTTAATGAAGGCTTGTGTTTAGGAAAGAAGCTCGGAAGACCGCTGAGTGATGGCTTCCTGAGGGTAAGTTTGAAGCTGAAGTTCCTTTTCTGAGACATCTTTTCGCAGATGGAGTAGCTATAGAATATGGTGCTAAAGCTGTACGAAATCAAGCTGTGCAGAAAGATGATATGTCAAAAAATATAGATATCAGAAGCGAAGGGTTCCAATTTGTACTTTGGGATACCTTGAACAGAGTCATTGTTGATAGCTTCCATTGGATGATGCCCCAGCTGCTATCGTGACATATCAAACCTCGTCACACATGAAAAGCTAGTCACATAAGATATACATTGCATATTGCGGCACGACAGACTCCTCTTCGAATGTGTTAAGGCCCAAGAGTGGAGTGGTATCCCTTGACCTGGGGCATAAAGTTGTCGCTCCGAATCGGCGTTTCAACGAGTATCGTGACAGCATATGTATTGAACTTCTTACTATTACCTAGTTCAACATTTGATGGGGAATATGTACCACTATGAGTGTAACCTTTAGGTCTAAGGGAATATGGCCAAGAGTGTTTATCACTATCACATCGGGATCAACCATTTATAAATCCTAATCCTTAATGCTAGTAAGTCAAAAATGCCCCTCAATCTATAGCCTATAGATACCATGATAACACATCATACTTGTTAAATATGTTGACTATCTAGTAGTAGGTATACTAAAGTGTTAGTCATAGAATAGATAGGAGGTACATAGCATTGTGTTAGGGGTCTAGGAAACCGTTGAATTCGAGTCAGACCATTTTAACCACCGTCACGATTAAATTAAAAAACCTATACACTAGAAATCGCTAGATATTCCAAGACATAGTTCTATGTTAATGGCTAACTCGAGTTGGTGCTTGATAAGGTTGACTTGGATCCCGGTACAATCGCCTTACCAACTAGGTATGAAACAACTCTGCTAGATAACCAGCACCAAGGTGTAAATACAAGAGGTTTGGATCTGGAAGACTTCAAATCTAGAATATCGAGAATTTCTAAGGGGACATGAGGGGTTGAAGAGTGCTCATCTACATGTAGGTGGTTACCTAGACTTGGAGATGGTTACACAAATTCACCCCTTTCCGGAGTTTAACGGAGTTAGAATCTTGGCAACATAACAATATCCCCGATGGCTCACATTCAGTACCTCTTTCATTTCACAACTGAGACCAGATGGATAAAATCACCCCGACCAAATCATTCATACGAAAGTAATTCATTCTATAGACTATCAGATCTCCGCATGAAATATCTTACGTCTTCCGCATTCCTCGTGTACCATGCTAAAAGCCACCTATGGAACTACCTACGTTCTAGATCCATACCGTTGTGCCGAGTGATAATAGCTCTCCGTTTCGCCCATTACACTTTAAATTCTGGGGATCTATATCATGTCATGACCTTTGCCTAGGCTCCTCAGGTACATGTCATGATCCCTCAAACTGATCACTCTCAATACACCTCCTTCACTCTCCAACTAACAGCCATTACCCTTGCCCCGAGGAAGCAGCTCATGGCGATGGCGTAAGACAGTGCAGCAAAGAGAATAACCGCCAGCCAGCCCTGCTCTTGGTCATCACCAATTTCCAAGAGTGCACCGGCAATCGGAAGACTGGTCAACGTGCCAAAGCTACCCACCATGAGCGCAGTAGAATAAAATCGACCGTAGTTGCGAGCGTCGCATAGCTGGCCAATGCACACGGGGTACAATCCGAGATTGCTCCCGGAAGTAAAGCCAAAGGTCACAGCAAAGACGATGAGCAGAGCTCGGGAGTCTCCAGCCGGCAGCCAAAAGGCGAGGATGGTGACAACGCACAGCGCGTTCGTTACAGTGATGACGTTGAACCGGCCAAAGCGATCGGCGAGGAATCCGGGAAGAAACCTGCCGAAGAAAGATCCGGCGCAAAGCAGTGCTATCAACGTGTACGCACTATTCGAGTCTTGCCCGTGGGCCGCGGCGTACGAGACGATGTATGTGGTGGGAGTAAAGATGCCCCACTCCATGAACCAGACTCCGGCGCAACAGAAGGTAAACTTGAGGTCCTTGAAAAGGGACCAATCCGGCATCACGCGTATGGGATGGGTGCTTGGTGGTAGGCGGGAACGCACCAAAAGGTTGGCTATGGCGGATAGAAATAGCATTATGAACCCAATGATGCGCGTGCTCCATGCGAACCCGATCTTGGGGATCACTGCCTGGAGCATAAGGGGGAACGCGACACCACCTACCGAGCCCGAGGTGGCGGCAATGCCAGTAGCAAGGCCACGGCGCTCCTTGAAGAAATGGGCTATCACGCCGTATGCTGGCACATTCAACAAGGCACCTCCTAGCCCGCCAAGTATAGAGTATGTCAGGAGGATTTGATAGTACTCTAATGTCATATGGTTTATTAGTACACGATTTCGAGGGGTACGCGACAGAGTATGATAGACTCGCTCACCTTCACATAACCCTAAGAGTAGCTGACTTGCGACGACCAGCACACTGCCGACGGCAACCAGATATCTCGGGCCATACCTATCGAAGATAGGACCAACCTGGATTCCAGCGAAAAAGACAACGAAGAGGTAAACGCTGAAGATCCAGCCAATGGCCGAAGAGTCATAAGCGGCAAGCTGATGAGTGGAGAAGTAAGACTCGAAGACGGCAGAAACGTTGATGATGCCGTAAACAGAGATCATGGCACAGAAAGAGCCGAGAACGACAAGCCATGCTTCTAGGCCGCCTTCTGGGAAGACCTCATCGTCATCGTTATCACTGCCGCTCTCTTCCCCCGATGGTGCGGCGACGTTTTCAACAGGATGGGAACGTCCTGTTTCGTTCTCACGATCTTCGTTAGGGCTGAAGTTGGAGTTGGAATTGGGAAGTTGACTCTTTTCGTCAATTTGCTCCGACGGAGACAAAACCCCCGTCGGGACAGTTTGATTTATGAGGCAGCTGTCATCTGCATTGTGTGGCGTGATGGTCATGGACGACCTTCACGGGCAATAATAAAATACTATTCTGTGGACTGTAGGATGACTTGATATGCCAGTTACACCTCTTTAGCACCTTATCTCATCGCGTATGCATATGCATATGCGCATGAGCTGTGATATCTCTTCGAGGATTTGAAGATCCTGGAGAGGTTAAAAATTGAAGGGCTTGACGGCTTCTTAGAATTTAAACCATTTCATTTTCTTCCTTTCTCCGCGACTAAAAATCCGGGGAAGATAATAATTCGACGCTATACCGTTAGATGACTTACTATTACATAACAGATTTCGTTTAGTCGTCCAACACCGCTTCTTTTATTTCGCATGTCCCCGATGTCAAATAAAGGGCGGCCTTCTCCTATCCCCCACGCTGAGCTATAGCTCCGGCAGGCGGAGTGTGCAGTGGTCGTTATATTGTGAGATCTGTTGGGGCTTTTAATTGGCCAATGGATGGTGGTCGACGAAGCCACTCGTCTTGCCTTTAGTGATTTGCTGCTAGATAGGTACCTGGTAGGTAATTACATCAGCCCTAAATACCTAATAAATCAGTGAACTATTTAGTGGCCGGCTTGGTGTGTTCCAGGGCTATTAGCAGTCGATTTGGAATTATCAACCCTACCAACGCATCGCAGACCTTGAGGCGATGCAGACTGAATCGAGAATTCCTGACACCGCCTACACCACATATCTCAATTAGTGATAGCGACGTGACGACGTAACTTCACAGCCCTATTAATAATGAAACATCGGCTTTAGAGGAGCCTCAAGTATGACCGAAGCTGCGTCATGAACTAATTAGATGTTTTTAGAACAGTCGGATCGATTCCGAAAGTGGCGGACAACCCGGCATTCATGGGGGGGATGCATTCGGATTCCACCCAGGAAAAAACAACATGCGTTGACCTCACGATGCATGAAACGACGAGACGGCAAAATTACTACAATGAAAGAAAAAGAAGAAGAGATGCCAATTGATTCGGCGACCAGGAGAAGGAATCCTCAAAAAGAGGAAGGCGCATGAAATCTGATCCTAAATCTAGAAGTGTCGACGTCATAATTGATCGCTGGGGGTAACTGGGGGTAACTGGGGGGTAAGATTCAGCGTAGCAATTAAATCCACTATCAAACTTTAGCTTCAGCTTACATGCATTGCCTATCGTCAGATGAGAGAGAGAGAGAGGGAAACAACGACACAACCCCATGCGAAGATCTAATTCGTACCTACATAATTACATCTAACAGCCAGGGGTCTTTATAAATATATTCTATTAATGGCCATACGATAGCCAATATTTTAACTTTACTTTTAATTAAGGTCATGTTACGAAAAACCAGCTCGACTATACCAATACCATCAATATCCAATCTCATCTTTACCAGAACCAAAACCACCCAGATACGAAACATGACAGCTTCATCGCACCCAGCCAGGCCAGGACCTTTCTACTTCGGCCCGTTCGAAGTCACATCACAGGTCTTCTTCGCAACACGCCACTCCTTTGCCCTCGTAAACCTGAAGCCTCTCCTGCCAGGCCACGTCCTAGTCTGTCCACGGACGCCACATCGGCGGTTAACCGAGCTATCAGCGCCGGAGTTGACGGATCTGTTCCAGGCCGTGCAGCGCGTGCAGCGGATGCTAGCACGGCGCTACTTCTCCGCCTCGCCGGAAGAGCTAGAGATAGATGCCGCACCCCGGAAAACTATAAACGGGGACGGCAAGCATCATGCCGACGGCACACCAGAGGCTGGCTCCTTTAACATCGCCATTCAGGATGGTGCTGAGGCCGGTCAGACAGTGTCTCATGTGCACGTCCATGTCATCCCGCGGATTCGAGGCGCGACGGCAAAAGAAGCACCTGGGCCTGGAGATCAGATTTATGAGTCGATGGCTGCGGAGGACGGGAATGTCGGTGGAGCTTTGTGAGTCTTTCCCTGATTGTCAAACCATCAAAGACCAAGTGAGAGTACAGCATGCTAATACCAAGCCAGATACGACCAAGAACTGAAGAAATTCCGGTCAAAACTAGGCGACCGACCCGAGGCTGGCGGCGGGTTTCCCAGTATCGAGGACAAGGAGCGACATCCGCGCTCCGCCAAGGAGATGGAAGCCGAAGCTAAGATGTTCCGGGGCGTCTTGGAGGAGATGGGAGAGACGGAGACCAAGTATGAGCCATGACAAGATGAATTAGCCCCTGTACTTTATGCACACCTATATGACCGTGATGAGCAATATTTGGGATGATTGGGTAGGTACCAGGTAGCATGGCTTTAGGGACGTACATTAGGTATACATAGTATATACAGTATATGATATGATTTTCCGGCTGTAAGAGGCATATATGGTCACTTATACATCCCTAGGAGTGTGAAGCCAGAAGGTCAAACATTAGACTTCCCTGAGGAATAGGAGAAAGGCAGACAAGACGAATATTGAAATGATTAGGTAGGTAGGTAATTCATTATAAAGCGAAGCGTGCACCTTATGCAAACAGGTGCTTGCTCTTCCGCCCCAACGCCATTTCATGCACGCCTCGCAGCCAATCCGCCATACCTACAGCTACAGCTGTTCTAGCCAAACAAAAACAAAAAGCTACAAGCCCCGAAGCAGCTCGTCAAGCGTGATCGGCTTCCGCACTGCATTATTCATACCCTCGTGGAACGTAACCCAGACCTTAGTCTCGCCCTTCCCGAGGGGGTCATCTCCGGCCTTACTCCGAGGTCTACCATTTCCGTTGGTTTCTTTCAGCGCCCGAGATTCCGTGTTCTCAATGACGCGACCGAAGAAGTCCTTCTTCACGCCGAGAGTGGGGAGTACCGGCACCTTAGGACCACTGCTTCTGTTTTCTTTGTTATTGTCGCCGTTGAGGGATTCCTCGGGTACTGCGGCATGCGGGTTGCCGGCTTTGAAGCGTGCTTGTCGTGCGAGCCTGTCGCGTTGTAACTTGGCTTTTTGCAGCTCTTGGTCGAGTACTTGTCGTACAGCGTAGCGTGTGGGGGCCAGGGTGCCGTGGATGACTGCTGCGGAGGTTTCAAACGTACAGAGGTGATCGAGATCACTATAAGACTTATTTAGCCACCGAATTCGAAAAATTATTATGCAGGCAGGGTAGGAGATACTTACGGTTCCATGCGGTAAACCCACTGCGGTCCCCTGCTAAACAGGGACTCGCTCTCAATCTTTCCTCTTTGCAGTTCGATACCAACCTCTGCCAGCACGTCGGCGGCGCGCCTCACCATCTCCTTTTCCGTGTCTTTTCGAACACTAGCTGTACCTTTCTGATCCCCGCTACCTCCCACGACAACTGGCTTCACATCGGGAGACACTAGGCGAACGAGATACGGAAGAAAATCTGTTGCGATGTCCTCCGCACTGCGGAAAGAACGCATAAGTGTTGGCGGGAGCTGAGCCTGCATCGCCTGGAGTACCGCGCGGTTCTCTTTTTCTGTCTCGCGTGCGACAAAGTCCGCTCGCAGCCCAGAAAAGGGGAGAGGGGCTTCTTCCTCAGCGTCGCCCCATTTTCGATCATAACCCATGTTAGCACGCCGGATGGGCGATGCAAAGAGGTTATGGCATGCAAGAATAGGTTGACACAGATATGGGGCCAGTTCCCAGTCCTGATTTCCAAATAACCTCGACGAGCAAGTGTCATGGAAATGCATCCACTCGTAAGCATTGTCCGGTTTAGATAGGAACGAGTCGTCGTTGAATTCATGGTTAGGGTAATCCAGAAAGATGTCTGTTATTACCCTATCCATGTCTCCGCTCGTCTCGACCATTTCCCTCAGACGTTCCATGCCATACTTCTTCTGCTGCTCAGAGAAGCCGAGTTGCGCCTGAGGTTGTTCGTCTCGATGTTTTAGGGTGGAAGTCGTGATGACCACATCGCTCTTTGGAAAACCGGCACCATCTTGGAAAACGCGATTGACAATGTCCTTCGCATTACCTCGTCCTATACCTCTTGCACCACCGCCACCGTGGGCAAGATCGTGAAGGACGTTTTGTTCCACCCATTGTCGGGTTAGGCTGAGAGGACCTTTCAGGGTGGCAGCCTTGACACGCCCGGCAACCCACTCGCCAACTACCATAACACCTCGGAGATCTCCTTCTGCTGTACTCTCGGCTCCCTTTTTGGCATCGATGCCGCTACTCATCCCCCAGGCGGCTTCACATAATTTTCGCGCGGCATCCTTTTCGCAAGGGATACCTTCCTTCTCGAAAACAGTCTTGAGCCGAGACACAACTGCGTCGACGGTGGGTTTGCCGACGTGAATTATTTCGGCTAGATTGGATTGACGAAGTGGCCTTAGGGATGGGTGATAGACATCGTTACAGATAAGTATGAGCGGTCGCATCTGTCGAAAATCATCGCCCTTCTTCTTGCGACGTCCATGATGCTGAGTGGTATTCGTATCTTGTCCTGAAGCATTCTTCTCTCCGGTGGTGATCAGGTCGATGAGAGCTTTGATAAAACCACCTTCTCCAGAGCCGCCGGAACCTGTCACAACACCATCTACCTCATCGACGACTACACACACGGGCCGTGCTGCTTTTTGCTGCTTCCCATCTTGCGGTTTGTTCTGTTGGACTGTCTTGACATTTTCCGTACCTAAGCTTGTACGGATTCGATTCTTTACCACATCACGACTGCGATCATCACTGGCGTTGATTTCCACTACCTCGTAACCTGCCTGTTTTGCGCAGACATGAGCAAGTGTAGTCTTACCCAATCCAGGAGGACCGGTGAGCATCAGAATCTTTCGATGAGGTTTCTCTTCCTCAGCTTCTGTTTTAGCTCCTAGCCGTCTCGCAGGTCTCGATCTTGCCGCTCCCGGGAAAACTAAAGGATCCCACCTCTTCAGCCATCGCAACACTAATCGATTGGTGAGGTCATCTCCAACCAGGTCCATGAAATGTCTGGCTCTGTATTTCTCAGTCCACAGAAGTGACTTTTTCGGCTTCTTTGCAGCTTCTACCGAAGGCACTGGCTTATCGGGAACAGGATCGGAAGTTGAAGGTTTACGGGCGAGTTCTTTGGAGGTAGCGTCTATTAGCTCGTGTATATCGATTCCATAGTAGCTCTTCTTTGCTCGGCCTTCTTTTGTCTTGGATCTTCCGGCTACCATTCGTTCGAAAGATACCCCAGTGCGTGCCTTACGCTGTTTAACATCGATTGTCTTGCCGGAACATGTGGTAATCTTGAATTTACTTTGCGCTTGACGAGAAGTAAATCGGTCGAAAATTGAAGCTGTACTGCTAGGATTGAAGTTTGGGTCGATTGTAGAGGACTGGCTTCCAGGTTCATCGTTTCTCGGTTGAGAAGTAGTTCTAATTGATATGGGCTCGACTTTATCGATTGTGAACTTTGGGATGGTTAAAGGAGGTGGTGAAGACGGCTCGGTATATTCTGTTGGTGGTTGTTCTCTAGGACTACTGAGCATTCGTCTCTTGGCCGCAGGTTCTTGTGGTACATCATCATCAGAGTCATCGTCTAGTAGAAAACCACCTTTCGCTCGAGGTCGAACGTCGTTATTGGTATGAGGTTCGGGGCGTTTTGCAGGAGATGAGCTAGGCGGATAGACCACCGGCGACGAAGCAGATAACATTTTGGTATTTCGATTGATTTTCTGTAGAATTACTGTGCTTCGAAGATACAAGAATACCTCGTCAGTCAAGAATGCTTCGTACTAATTGACGTTGGTCCAGGGTTCAGTGTTAATGTAAATTGAAGAATGGAAACGCGTACTCTAGAACGCGTCGCGTTTGGTGGGATTAAAGAGGTACCTGGGTACCTCTTAATGCTGCAGGGTCTAAGTGGGGGCCAGCTAGCGCTTTATGCAATTGAGGTTATCACAAATCGACAGTATGTGATAGACGCATATAGTATTTCTAAATGAATAAATTGCATAACAAGAATTATCTCCAACTCATGTATCTTCTTAGATTGTAGCACCATCTCATCCAAACTACACCAAGAACTTGGAAACCGTATTGGTCTCTCGCAATTCGCTTGCGATCAGTAAAATCAGCTAGTTTCTATTTGGACTCGCCGCAGAATGACTTACGACATGGTTTAGTATCGATTTGTTCATCCTAACTCTTTCACCACTCGGCCTCCTGCTTAAATTTACTAACTCCCTCTCATTGTGACTTGATTGACAATCCACCTCACTCATATTAGGTTGAAGAGCGCTGACACTTTTGCGACAGAAATATCAAGATCGGAAAGGTCATGCGCATGATGTGGAAGGAATAACAGGACAATAGCTCTCGAAGCTCTCGAAACGGGCCCATTCCACACCATACGGACACTCCAGGATAACATCCCAGATATATACCAACCGTTCACTCCTTAAATCAACTATATCGAACTTATCAAGGTGACATGCTACAACAAACACACCATCCATACTAGTATCAAGTGAGTCCATTCTGTTCAACTACCAAAATATAAATCCAGAGAGAGAACTTTCATTAATCTCATTAGTTGACCCCAACATCAAGGAAAAATATTGTAGTTGATTATCCTGAATCACCCTAGAGTTTGTCGTATGTTATTTGCCGATGGCTGCTGATGCCGAAGAAAAGTTCTTAAGGATTTGGTATAGTCGGGTATAGAAAGAAAACAAGTTGACGAAATCCCTATCCCACACAAGAGAAATTATCTGGTCATGATATGGTAGATCTGCTAAGCCGTTCCTATTCTTCCTAGACTCCTCTCAATCCCGGCTTTGCGTATCGTAGACAAGTCGCCGAGTAGTATGTGTTTCCCGCAAGCACCTCAACCATACCCCGCGCGAAGCGCCACTGAGCTGGGGTTAGGTTGCCTTGGGAGAGTTTGGTGAGTTCTTCGTCGATTTGGAGTTCGAGGTCCCATAGGAAAGACCGAAGGATCACCTTGGCTCCTCGAGGGGAAGTGTCCAAGAGCAGCTCCAGAACTCGGACGGCGTTCACGAGAGCAGAGCCGTTCTGCTCGAAGGCCCAGAGTTCTTTGTTGTAGGAGTATAAGTCGTTCGTCAACGAGAAGTGGGTCATGTAAAGTCTGTGTAGCTTCCTGAGAGGCTCCATGTCAGCCGGCGTTAGGAAGATTTCACATGTTAACATGATAGCCGCGTCGCAGAAACTGTTAATTGTTAGTTGCAGTCATCCTACCGCCAGGGTGACAAGAGTGCTTACTCGACAGCGAAATCTCCGATCCGATAGTCGATGTACTCATTTAGAGAGTTGAAAGTCATGTCGCCGGGTAACCTGTCACGAGTGTGTTGTACCCAGTTCAAAATACCCTTCAGAAAGACAGGTCCGACAACGGGGTCCACCTTGATGGTTTCCTCCGCATATTCCTTGAAGATGGAGTTCTTCCAAAGTATATCAGCACCTTTGACATCTTCAAGTGTGTCAGCGAGGGCTGAGTCAATTATAGTTGGTATCTAGGTGGTTTAAGCTGTTAGCAAATTATCGGGATAGGGGCTAGTTTCATTCGTCATATACCTCGACCGTCTCAGACTCAATAACATCTAAAGACCGTTAGCATCTTCATCAATAGCTTGAAGATCATAAGATGAAAATAAGACACAAGTCACAGGTCTCATATCAAATGGGGTGGGTATCTAAAGGGTGTGCCTTACCATCATGCATAAAGATAAGTAAGTTTGCTTTGCCCATTATCCTCGCTCGTGGACCATTCGCTGCGGGAAACATGTTCATCGGGGCAGTGACAGATGTGTCGAAGAGTTCCTTTCGTTTCGCTGCCTTCAAGCCTACGGTGGCCATCTCAGCTGGCAGAGAGCCCTGCTCGCCTGGTTTCGCACCAACGATCGCGTTCATCAGATCCTCCACTGCTTCTTCGCAGTCTCTCCAGTACTTGCTCTGCGCTGCAGCGGGCAGCGAGGTTGGCCATGGTACCTCCACAGAACGCGGGTCGAAGACATGGCAGTTCTCAAGTCCCGTTACCGCCTTGGTGGTAGCCTCTCGTAGGAACTCAAAGCTCTCTTGCTTGGCGGTGTCTGAGCTGAATGAGAGCCCGACGGGATCGAACGCGCAGGTTGTGGGTCGAATGTCTAGCGGCATGTTGAGCTGTATTGGAAGGTTGATGTCTGATTAAGAGATACTAAGCATGGTCCGTCCCTCGGGTTCGCTCTTATATATGCTACGGGTTCCCAAGACGTAACATCGCCCTCTCATTCATTTGCCAAATAGGATCTAGGTCGATGTAATTAGCTTTACTCGATTGGAATCTGGTAGTCCTAAAGAGAAATACCGATACCCAGGTTGGACAACCCCGCAACGAGACCGGCATCATACGTGATTCGACTGCATATCCCCTTGGTTGGTATTTGTCTGGAACCTGCCCAACTCGCAAAGAGCATCGTAGATGTACTCTGCATAAACGCGTAGTCCATATGAGACCGGATCGACCAACGATCTTTACTATTCCTAAGAGAATATTGGTCATCTGCAGTTTCTCATAGAGCTCGCCACTATAGGCTCTTACGATAACATGAAAAGGCCAAGGTCGAGACGTACTTTTTTCGAGGGTTGGGAATCATAACCCACTGTGATCAAGGGGTAGGCCCTTGACTGTGAATCCACCATACGACCCTTGTGGTCCATAAAAATACTTGAAGAATGATCTCCTTGCCTGCATAGAGGGTCAGATCGGGAAAGACTAGGCCTAACAGCATCATGTAGGTATGGATGCTCTTCCTAACAATATGTCGGCCATCGGGGACGATGGTGGGTCTGACTACAACGTTCCCAAGCGCTCACAATCCTATCGCCATCCTGATAGACCAGCGATGGATCTCGGAGTGCCATCCGAGGACACTACAAAGCCGCTCACTAGGTTGGTAGGAGGAGAATGTATGTCTGAAACGTGCTAGTGAGCAGGTAGCTAGTAAGTAGGTAGCTAGCGAGTATACTTTGCCGAAGCGAGGACTGTGGGAATGTTTCGTGCCCAGTCGACATCATGCAGAGTTCGAGTCCTGCCTAAGAGGCGTTATTCAGTGGCGTATAAAACATCCCCACAGACATTCTTCACCTGGCATCCTTCACTCGAAAGTATTCCATAGGAATCATTCTCCTCCAGTCTAAGAGACACTTAATGCACCATACCCACCCGTAATTAGTAGATGATGTTTATCTAGCAGTCCTCAAACAGCTTACTCATACCTAGGTAAAGTTGCAGGGAACGACGTACTAGATCGTTACATTCATGCAGGTGCTTCCGCGTATCTCGTCGACAGATGATTGTCAACTTACCGACTTGACCTGTCTACATGACGATCTTGTAACGGCCGATGGATAAGACGGCCTTCCTGGGTGTGACTACCGGTAGGGCTCCGAATAAGGAGTATGGGGCTTATCCTGACCCCAGGCTAGCTCCCGTAGTGGGACCAAGTAGATGGGACGGCCGGGCAAGGGTTGAGCGGACAAAAGGGGGAGAAGTAGGGTACGCAGATCAGTATACCTAGACTCGGGTAGGAAGGAAGAGAGTGTTATTCTCTGACCCCTCCACATGCCGTCCAACGGTAGCTATGGTGGTATGAGTTGTCGACTCCGGAAGACCCAGACGACTCGACGACCAGGACGACCAAGACGACCTAGTTGGTGTTAGGTATCAAGTGTTGCCTTACCGGGTACATTCCACATTTGGCTCGCAGGTATCACATCGTCATTTTTTTTTCGTCTGACTGCATTGACTGGGAAAGCCATAGCCGGCATACTGCGGCTATTGTCCCTCTCAGCCATCAGTACGTACAATCAGTACATACACGGGATGATGGTCTGAAGTTAATGGCTTGCAGATCAAACACCATTATCGTTGTGTAAGTCTCCTAGTCCGATGATTCCTTCCGACTATACTAAAATAAGCTTGCATATTGCGTATGCAACTATTTCGGCAACTTGTTCGAGAACGCCCGTCCGCGGCGCAAGTCTAGTCTGGTAGGCTAAGGCAATGTAACGTAAGTATGTCACCAAGACCCTGCTCCCTGGACAAAACCTTCGTGGCTCTTTGCTGTACACGAATGAACGTGGGGTGCGAAGACATACCTAGCTTAGTCTCGGAATCATCGCGAAGGTATTCATCTAAGCTCGCCAAAGTTTCGGCGTTATTTTCCATCACGGAGTTCTCGCCCGCTACTACCTAGCTCCCTTCCAATGTCTTATGAAGGTAAACATTCAGGTGACTTGTTATAGGATGTGTCTAGGGGCAGTTCAAATAAGCTTATATTCATCATGACGCTGAGGCTGAAAAGCGAAGGCATTAAATTAACCACTAGATGTTCGGGTTGTCCTTTAGTCTAATGCGGTTATCCGTAGATGACTTGAAGTACATGTATGTAGTAAAGACTGAAGAGGTACCTGTCAGACAGGAAAACACTCCGATCAAATGGCATTCGTTTAGCCCCAGCCCCACCATCATGGAACTGATTCCAACCCCCTTTCTGTTTTCCCCTCCCCCAAGCCATCCCCCACCTTCATATGCCCAGTTTTCGGCAGTATTTTAAAATCACATTGAAAATGATCTGATTCAATAAATTTGAAATTTCGGCTTATCCTCTCTTCATTATGAGAATGAACTATCGCTTCTTTTGATAAGTTGTTCTAAGATACTCTGAGTGTGAGAGTTAAGTAGGTACCTATGTAGGATAAGTTCATCTCATGTTGAAAGAGTATAACGTAGGTAGGTATCTATAGCGTATCTCATTAGACGTACCATGCTCACCATGTCACAATAACCCTAATGTCACACAAACATGTGATTGTGTATGACCTAACACTTCGGCTCAGGGATACTGTAAGTAACCAAAAATCCCCCGTCTCTCGCCTGACGCGCCTCGTCTTCGGACCTCTTCGCGATGAACATCAAGGAACCCTGCTCTCCCAAGAGCTTCCCGGTCCGGGCCGGGTTGTCCCTTGCGCCCCGACCCCTCCCCATAGTGGGCCGTACCGGTTGAAGTCTCTCAAGTCCACCAAATTGACCTCGTCAACCGACCCCGGGTTGATCTGGCGACCATCCGAGTCGTCTCCAAGATTTTGTAGCACATAAAGAGTCGTTTATCCTAGGCGCTTCGCCTCCTCCCTGCACACGTCCGGGCAAATCAAACCTTATGACCACCTAATAATACTAATAATGATAAGACTGGGATGATGGCGACGCTCGATACCTTTCTCTTCCGAGACTAATTTTTGCCGCGAGTGCCTTGCGAATCCACACCACATCGTACTTCGCAACAGGGTACTTTCGTCACATCCCCCCAAGCTAGCGATTTTTGAACTTGACTTACAGTAGTAGTGATTGTGTCGTTTTACGATTACGATCATTACGTCCTCCTCATCACATACACCTCACGTCACTTGACTCGCAGGTTTCTTCCGTGGGGATCCACTGATACGCATTTCTCGTATCTTGCGTATCCTGTGAGCCCTGTCTCGGCTGCTCGTTTACATAATATCTCTCCTTCTCGGTGACGTCCGAAAATGGCGCGTCCGTTCTTACCAGGTCGTTCGGTGAGGGCGTTTCCTTCTGTCGGTATCGGCAACGACCTCGCAGGGTTGTAGCATATGTGTGCGTCTACTTGGGTTTAGCGCAAATCACCGCTAAATGTGACCAGTCAGGATTTCGCTTCTCTGCAGATCATATTAGCGACGAGTTCTAGACTGGGGACCGTAATATCGGAACATTGTTAATGGTCACGACAACTCGCGTATCAGCAGATGTGGATATGTCGTTCGTCGACCGGCCCATCCATTTCATCGACCTTTGTCCATTTGAAGTCTTCGGGGACGATATGTGATGTTCCCATTGCTTGGAGATTGCCTCTTGCCCACTACAGTTGCGAACCCAAGCCTCCAATATCGTCTCCCAAATGATCGCAACGGCTCCACGCGGGGCGGTTCTAATCCACCATCGTTCCATATGCGTTTGTTCTAAGTAGGTACTATGTATCTTGTGAAGAGACATCATCTATTTCTAACGTTTCCACGTATTTTTAACCTTTCTTGCTTTGCGCAATTTCTCAATCGACAGCTCGCATCAAACAGGCAGTGTTATCTTGTAATGTTGAGAGGCTGGCCAACGCCACCTGCAAATTCATCGAGTATAATCAACATAGATTTCTCCCCAAGTGAAGATATTTCATACAGACATTACCTTAGGTAAACTATTTTACATCAGCAACCTGCATTTATTTCCGGTAATCGTAGGTATCGTGAACTTTAGTGACCTAAATTTGCGCACCATTTGTCCTCGTATAGCCATGATAGATGGTACCGTGTAAACAAAGTGGCGTTACCAAAACTTGCTTATTCGTTGATAGATTCACAACCTCTTACCCCGCCTCAAGGTAAATCATATCAAGACCACTTGAAAGAAGCATGTTCCGTCCAATATGAGCCAGCTTTGCTCTCAGTGCCAAAATATTTTCACGGGACGCCGGGTTCCGCGGGATAGACATGGCAGTAAGACGTGGGTCCGGGAACAAGTCGAATGCTCAAACGATTCCCCTACCTTTGAGCATCACAGCCCTGATGGACTCTATGATTCTGCGAGACAAGGCTGCTTCCTCTGTTCTCTCATACTAGGGAGTATGGAACCGAAAACCAATGTAGAGGAATTTGGTCATTCTACGCATTGTTTCACGAAAGGCTGGATTGATATTTATGGTTCACCAGATGAAATGCATTACGGTTTCCACGCGCCGGTGCGAGACGGCAACGATCAATACTGCAGTACAAATTTAAAGCTTCTACCAGATTGTATGAGCACCCAATTAAGAGGTATTAAAGTCAAGAATTCTGTACCTAGCTAATGTATGATTGTAGTATCCGGATCGGAAATCTTTGCTGAAGTTGACTTTACCTAAGAAGTTCGTGACACGACAATAGATGCGATATCCCGATGGGCAAATGATTGCATAGCGAATCTGTCCGTCCCACGAGGCTTTTAGAACTTTGCACTCTGGAAACCGGCGATAGTGGCGTGCGCTTAGTCAATACAAAGGATCTACCCACAGTTGAGCGTTATATTACATTAAGTCATTGCTGGGGACGACCGTTGAAGAAACCCTTGCTTCTCTTAGGATCGAATCTCAACGATTTCCCGGGAGGAATCCCGAAGTCGAAGATGCCAAAGACCTTCCGAGACGCCATCACCTGTGTGGGTAAATTCAGCGTGCAATTCTTGTGGATTGATGCCCTCTGCATCATTCAAGATTCCCCCGACGAGGAGGATTGGGCAAAGGAAGTCAAGAAGATGGCTTCCATATATGCTAATGCGTACCTAAATATCGCCGCCACATCATCTACTGATAGTGATGGGGTTTTATTCTTGCGCATCGGAAATGACGCTGTCTGCCCTTGCGTAATCGAGGCGAATTGGGAGGGTCCGCCTATTGGTAGATATCTCGTTTCTGTGAAAGGTGGCCGTTACATCTCGGAGAGCCCACTGACTGAGCGAGAACTCATGCTCGCTCCTAGAGTGATTCACTTTGCAAGAGATCAAGTTTGATGGAACTGTACCGAGCACAGAGCTTGTGAAACGTTCCCTTGGGACCCAGACACAACTCTACTCCGTTTTGGCTGGCTCTAGGAACCCGAACAATATACTAGTGACAAGTCTTTCGGTAAAGTGTGTCACAGTTCGCATATTACTACGACAATAACACTCATAGGAGAGTAGAACCATTGGTGTGGCGAAAGATATTGGAAATTTACACTAACATGGAACTGAGCCGCCCGACTGACAGGCTAGCTGCGATTGCAGGAGTTGCGAACGCTGCCCAATTATTCATGCATGTGCCAGAGACCGACTACCTGGCTGGCCTATGGAGGAATGATTTGCCCGAAGGCCTTCTATGGGAAGAAAGACTGTCGGCAAATGCAAAGCCCAATACTACAACGTCCAATACGAATACTGTACGTAGTTGGTCTTGGACATCCATAAGTGGAGGGATTGAGTATCGGGATTGTAACCAGGACCATTTCAGGGGTTTCCTTGAAGATATCATAAAGCCCTTTGCTGTTCTAGTTGTCTGGACTGATACTAACCGGCGCGATGAATCCGAGAAGGGATTACCGCTATGTTTATTACTCTCCGCGTCTGTCTACCAGGTTGAGCTGGAAAATACTCGTGGTTTCGTCTCCTGGCGCATGCGTCTGGGTGATGGCGAGTACGACAGGATTGCTATTCGACTAGACCGCTCTTCCTTGTACTATGGCGTATCTTCGCCTGATCGTACTATTCATGCATATATCTGCGGATTCAGTATATCCATTCTTGGAGAACCCCATTTTCCCCAAGACCGCTACAATCTTTATGACGGGACTTATACTTCAGCGTGTCCCGGGACAGAAAGGAACATATCGTCGAATAGGGACGATAAGATCCTGCATACGGGATCAAATGGATATTAAGGACCTAGGTATCTTCAAAAATATTTTTATAAGGGGCTACTGAAAGACCCTCAGGATTATGTTAATAAACTAGGTGGAGGGCGATTTGAAATTATCATTATTTAGAAGGAACCTTGCGAGGGACAGGCTGAACTGATAACGATGACATTAGGAACTTTGAGGATGATGTGACGCTTTATTGAATATATACATACCTACTTCGTACATATGCATAGAAGCAAGTACTATAGCTTGTATTGAATAATTGAATATTAAATATTTAAAAAGGTGGATTATGTCATCTGCGAAACGTTATCGCAATTCTTAGTTTCAAGCCAAGACTTTTATCAACGGTCGCCTTCGCAACAAACAAGCTTGCATCTTACCTACTAATTTTACAACTAGGATTAAGCATCACCATTTTCCACCTCGACAACTTCCCATCCCCACTTACGACCGAATACTGAGACGCCGTCAAGATGCCCGTCGTCAAGGGAGGAGTGTGGACCAACATCGAGGATGAAATCCTCAAGGTATCTGTTTCCAAATACGGTTTGAATCAATGGGCGCGCGTCTCGTCGTTACTACCACGAAAAACCCCCAAGCAATGCAAAGCGAGATGGAACGAGTGGCTCGACCCCAGCATCAAAAAGATAGAATGGAGCAAGGAGGAGGATGAGAAGCTACTTCATCTAGCTAAATTGATGCCCACCCAATGGCGAACCATCGCTCCTATCGTTGGCCGTACCGCGAATCAATGCTTGGAACGTTACCAAAAACTTCTCGACGAGGCCGAACAACGGGAAGCTGGTGGTTTGGGCCTAACTGGTCCCGAGGGCGGCGAGACGCAAGCACCTACCGCCGATGATGTTCGAAGACTGCGACCAGGAGAAGTTGATCCAGACCCCGAGAGCAAGCCTGCGAAACCCGATACCATCGACCTCGATGAAGACGAAAAAGAGATGCTGAGCGAGGCGCGTGCCCGCCTAGCGAACACGCAAGGAAAGAAAGCGAAGCGAAAAGCCCGCGAGCGGCAACAAGAAGAGTCGCGTCGGCTCGCTGCTCTGCAGAAACGCCGTGAACTCAAGACAGCCGGAATCAATATCAAGGTGGTGACGCGTAAGCAGGGGCAGATGGACTACAATGCCGACATTCCGTTCGAGAAAGCACCAGCACAAGGCTTTCATGACACCGCAGAAGAAGAGACGCGGAACGAGAAGCAACGCGCTGCATTTGACCCGCGAAAGCAGCAGCTCGCGAGCAAGCGAAAAGGCGAACAAGATGATGAAGCTGATAGGAAGAGGAGGAAGAACGACAAAGATGCCCCCTCGGCTTCTATGCAAGCTGCTTTGAAGGCTGGACAGATGCAAAAGATTCGAGAAGCCGAACAAAGTAGCAAGAGACGTGCGCTGAATCTGCCCGCCCCCCAGGTCAGCGATGGCGAACTTGAGGATATTGTTAAGATGGGCATGATGGGTGAACGGGCAAACCTGCTGGCCCAGAATAGCGAGAATGACGCTACTAGAGGACTGGTGAACACATACTCTACATTCAACGCGCAGACTCCGATCAGAACACCCATGGCTCCTCCACAGGAAGACCGAGTCGCAAACGAAATAAGGAATATTAGGGCACTGACAGAGAATCAGTCGGCATTGCTTGGAGGGGAGAATGCTGACCTCCAAGAAGGAGCTGGTTCAACAGGATTCGAATCGGTTACTCCCCGAAAACAAGTAATGTCAACACCGAATCCCTTAGCTACGCCTTTACGAACTGGTATGGGTGGTGTTGGTGCTACACCTCGAGGACCTGGGCAAACACCACTACGAACCCCTCGAGATAGCTTTGCGCTTAATGCGGCCGATGGAGAAATGTCCATGGTGGGAGGGTCAGCCAACGACATGCGACTTCAAAACCTATCGATGAAGCACCAACTCAAACAAGGTCTTGCCTCCCTACCAAAGCCCAAAGAGACGGAATGGGAGCTCGAGATACCCGAAGACCAGCAAGAGGCTATGGCCACGGATGAGCTTGAAGAGGATGCTGAAGTAAGGGACCAAAGAGAACGTGCCATCAGGGAAGCACAAGAGCAACTTGAGAGAAAGAGGCGAACTCAAGTCATGCAAAAAGACTTGCCCCGACCAGAGTCTGTCAATCTCGACGCCCTGATACAGCAAGCATCTACAATTACCGATCCTGTCGAAGCTCAGATTGCTAAGGAGGCGGCTCTACTCATCGCGAACGACGCCGTGAAATTCCCTGTGTCCGGCACAAAATCCCGCGTTGGACCTATTCGATTATCACAGATTGATGACACCTCGCTAGCCGAAGCACGTTTGAAAATTTTGATGGAGGTTAACTTTAAACCTAAACCTGATGAGGTCCGAGCAAGTTGGGAACGAGAGGGTAGCAATGCGCTGTTGCTCGGTCTAGGCTGCTACGAAGACGATGAGGAGGAAGAGCAGGTAGCAGCTATGAAAGCTGCATTTAGCGTGAGTATCTCTGAATCAGTCCCTTGTAGACCTTGATGGAGCTAACAGTTTGTTTAGTCGGTCCACGAATCTACAATGGAAACCGTGGAGAGGTGCACGAAGCTAGAGAAGAAACTGAACCTTCATCTAGGAGGATACCAGCAGCGAGCCAAGGCACTCCGTAAGAAAACAAGCGAGACGTACGACGCGCTCGAGAAAGCCCATTTTGCTCTCGGCGCGTTTAAAACTCTAGCCATCTCAGAGGAGATCGCCTCCAGAAGCCGGTTGGAGGCGCTAAGAGAAGAAGTCGGGTACGTAACCCGAAGAGAGCGAGAGGCGCAGGAAGCATACCGACAGACGAAGGAGGAGCTGGATGCTTTGGTGGATGGCGTCAACGGTTATCACTAATTATATCGGACCTGGAAGGGAAGAAGGGGATTTGAGTGTAACAAAGATTGTACACTATTATTTATTTACCCAGATGGTACGTTTGCCTGCGTATTACGATCATTGGCCGCTGAGCAGGCAGCTGCGTATTACATTGGGAGAAAAGGAGCATGAGGATGAAGATGGAATAGCTTTTCTATTAAGAATCCTAAGGATCCTGGAACTGACTTGTATCATACCTAACCTACCCAAGAATGCCCAGAGATGCCTAAGACCCGACGAATCCTGAAATAAATGAAAATGCTATCTACCTCGTCCTAACCCGAATGCTTAGACCTGAAATGCGATGTCTCCTTTTGAATTACCCTACCGATCAAACTGTCTTAGTGCCTTTACGTTTATTCATTTCTCCCCCATCTTTTCAATCCACCCTCGATTTCTCCCTTCACCATCATTACTTGCGACCTCCCAACCTCGGCAACTTAACAGGAGCAATCAACAACGCGCTAACGGCCGCAAGTCCAACGAGAAACAGAAACGTTAGACGAATAGACGACTCATAACTAGCAACGACCTGGTCTCGTACTGCCCCAGGCGGCATTGCAGCCACAGCCTCGACGCTCTCGCGGATACGCTCGATAAGCTTCGCCTTCCAGGCCTCGCCGTCGAGCACATCGGTGGGGGGGATGACATACTCGGCAAGGTAGCGAAGCAACGCGTTCTGCAGAACGAAGGACGAAAACGCGACGCCGAGCACGCTTCCAAGCGCGCGCCAGAGGACAAGGGTTGACGTAACAACGGCTTGCTCCCGGTGGTCGCTGGCCGCCAGGACGGCCATGAAGGTGCCTGGGAACTGGAAGCCCTGCCCTATGCTCGAGGGGACGAGACACAGGAGGTAGGCGTAGAGTGGCCAGCCGCGGTGCATGGAGGACAGCAGGCACGTGCCTAGGAAGAAGAATATAGTTCCTAGGACTAGGGGCCATTTCAGACGGCGCGTGTAGGAGATCATGAAGCCGGTTAATGTGCCTGTGGTGCTGGCTGTTACGACGGGGACGACGAGGTATAGGCCGGATCGGGTGGCGCTTGTTAGGAGGACGGCTTGGAAGAATAGGGGGCTGGTTTGGTGGTATTAGTATTTGTCTTGGGATACGAGACGGGATTGCAACTTACGTGTTAAATAGAATGGCGTTAAGGAGGAAGGAGGCGATGAAGTTGGAGAATATGATATTGGCTCTTGGAGATTGGTGTAGAAGGATTAAGGGCATAATGGGTCGCGAGTGTTTTGATTCCACGTATAGACATAATGGAAAGCATACGCCGAAGATGACGAGCGAGGCGATGACGAATGGATGTGACCCTGTGTATATGTTAGTCCCTCTGACCTTTAACCATGGCTTATGGAATGAGAATGTTACTTACATGGCAGCACATTGCCTCCGAGGTTCTATACATCTCATTAGCAAATATCATCAGTAGTTTCAGTGTCCATAAACTTACCAAACCCAATATCAAAAAGGTGGTCGAAGTAGTCAAAAGCACCGACCCCTTAAAATCAAAAGTCTTCATGCCCTCCCTAAAAGTCTGATGTCTATTCTGCAACCCAAGCTCGCGGGGGATGCCGAAAGAAGCGACGACGAAGCAGAGCACAATAGGAAAGACCTGAATACCAAACTCCCATCGCCAACCCAGGCTATCAGCCATAAGTCCACCAAGCGCAGCCCCCAAAGCCGAGGCCAATCCGTAAACGACATTGACGTAGCTCTGGTACGCACCACGGCGCCTGTGTCCCAATCAGCATCGATATCTCACAGTCATCCAATAAGAACTCAGCACGAGAACGAAAAGGGAAACTTACTCAATCGGGACCAAATCCGAGATAATAATGCTCCCGAGCCCCAGCACACCCCCAGCACCCAGACCACACGCCGCCCTAGCGAGAATAAAACTGGTCATGCTCTGCGCGAGCGCGCACCACAGCGTGGCCAGCGCGAAGATCACCGTGGCCGCGAGGTACGGCGGCTTGCGACCGACGGTATCGGAGAGGCGGCCGATGACGGGCTGGAAGGCCGTGCTGGTGAGCAAGAACGCGGTGGACAGCCAGCTGGCGCTGTTGGAGCTGTGGAAGTAGCTCGTGATGACGGGGTGACTGGACGCCATGATGGTGCCGTCGAAGCACGCGATAAAGTGCGTCAGCATAATACTTATAAAGACAATGTAGAACCGCCGCTTGTCCGTGTCGATGAGGAAGGAGAACGGTGGAAGCACAGGTTGCTGCTGCTTGGCGTGCTGTCCGTTTCCTACTGCCGCTTCTAGGTCCCCGGTTAGACTGTCGTCCGAGAGAGGGGATTCCGGTGGTTCCCCGAGGTGTTGTTGCTGATGATGGCGTCCGTTGGACACTGGCCGCGGTGAGACCGAAACGATGCTACGATTCGCGGATTCCCGCCGCATCGTGCTCCCGGAGAACCGGCGATGACCCCGGCCCCGAAGCATCGACGACTCGAAAACCTCGGGCGCAAGACCCGACGCACCAGACGTGAAGCTTCGAGCGATCAGCAGATCCGCCTCATTGGGGTCCAGATCGCTCGAGCTGTCATAGCCACCATCATCGTCGACATTTCCCTCGCGAGGAATTGCAATGGGTCCGTGCTCCTGGACCCGTAAGCCGCCTAGCAGCGAAGTCCGCTCGTCAGGATGCAGATCACTGCCGCCATTCTCCGCGTGCGCCATGATGCCAATACCCAATACTCAGAATGCAGACAAAAATGCATGTACAATGCAGAAAGGCCTGAAAATTTTTATCCTTTTCAAAATAATCAAAATAGGGGTCCTTGTAAAGAAAAAAAGTTTGAGCCGCAACCAGTACGCAACTTTTAGCTCCGGTGACGTGCTGAGGCTAAAATGTCACTAGCACCCTTCACGATCATTCGACTTGAGTATAGTTTATATCATGTTAATATCGTGACAATAGTTTCGGCAACGATGGCGGTAGTAAGGAAGAAAAGAAAGAAGAAGAAACTCTCAACCCTTAACCCAAACTTAAGAAGATAATAGAAGCATGTCAATTAATACCTAGCTACCCAACGATAGTCAGCCAGTAAGTCGGTGAGAAGGAAATACGGAAAGAAAAGAAGAAAAAAAACTGGTAATCGACAGTGGAACTCGAGTGTGGGTTTGAGTAATGGGGATCGATGAGTGTTCTGTAAGAGGATATGGGTAGGTGTGGAAGCATTGGATAGAAGTAGGGGAGAGAGAGGTTGCTCCGGAAGGCAACTAACCGTGGTTCTACAGTGTCCCTGTGCTGAGTGGGAATCGTTTCCAAATGCGGGGAACCGAGATACAGGTGCTTCTCGGATCGGTGCGTGACCGGAGTGGATCAATAGGGGAGAGAGGGGACCCTGGTATTAGTCTAAGCCTCATCGTCGTGTGTAAACTCGAAAGAGAGATCCGTGAATACTTATACGATGGATGCTATGCGCAATCATGGCTTGTCTGCATATAGTAAGCGTGGCAGTACTTGCGTTCTCTACTGCATACGTCTGCATAAAAGGTGTGTAGAATCTATTTCACCAGTCTAGATGGTCTAGATGGGGCTTCATGCAGCAACGGGAGAACGGGCTTTGCCAGATTCGTTTTCTCTTCGATAGCAACCTCTGCTGCATGTGGTGTAACTTACTTATTATGCCAAGCGGGCCGAACTCGTTGGCTTGATGTGCAAATATCAGTCGAGTACCTCTACAGTGTCCAAGCATAAAACAGATAAAAGCCTATTATAAAGACGTACGTACGTTGTTGCTATGATGATAAAATGCAGCCACCTTGATGATCCCCCTCCCTCTCCTGTGATATGACCACATCCACCCCGAACGCCGGAATATCTTAGTCTAGGTATGTATGGTGTGACAAAGTACAGTGCGACGAAGAATGCTAAATGTCGATATCCCTTGATCTTGCTTGTGAGGCGCCGCATAACACACCTGCACCTGTGATTCCTCCGTCGTGGCAAGGACTCATGACAACCCTCACAGGTGCGTCGTCTCCAAACTCGGCTTCGATAATGGCGTCGAGGAATGCTTGACAATCCGCCAAGTAATCTTGGAAGTGAACGATGCAACCTCCGGTGTATCCAACAATCAATTCTACCTTCGATCGGTGCTCTGGCTTAGCTGTGTGTCCGTTCGTCTTGTCTTGAAGCGAATCACGAGGAGGAATATCACCTGCGCATGCGAGCAATCCAACAATAGCTGCCGCGATTATACCCGCAGCTCTGACCTCGATAGCCTTGGAAATGTGGTATAAGACTTCTGCGATCTCATCTGTCCACCGAAAAGGGGCTTGGGCCTCGGATGTGGGAAACTCGACCTCAAGTTTCTCTAGTAGTGCCGATGAGTTGGGAGGACGAAAATGGCTAAGAAAAGTCGTCGTAAGACCAAATCGCGTCAGAAGCCGGGGAGGTAATAGTTCCGCGCGGATTTTCAAACAGTGCTCGAGGTAATCTAACAACATCAGACGTCCAAGTTCGCCCAAGTATCGCCCCGCCGTCATATACTCGAGAGGTTGGAATCCAGGCATTTCACCTGCGGCATCCAGTATGCAATCCCAATGACTGACCAAGCCAAACTTATGTAAGGCTGGCGCTGTTCCGTTTATGCTCCATTCGGTATTCACCGCAATCTTCAAGTCTTCGGTCGAATCTCCATTCAAAACCTTGACTTTTCCCGGTTGCTTGTCTTTGTGGAGTATGCTTCTCCTTAGGGGTATTGTCGCATTGCTACCAGTACCACAAATCAGTCCCATTGCCGCCTTATGTGTTTTGTCCTCCCGAGATTGATATATGAAGGATACCAATGTCGCGACGGCGTCATTTAAGATGGCCGAGACTCTGATGGGTGGTAAATCTGATGTTTTGGACTTCTCGTATCCGTTTATCAGATGCGTTCCAAGGTCTAGACGGGATGTGATGGCGAATCCCTTTCCCATGGCCATAAGCGTGGCGTCGGCCAAGGTTTCCTGTACCATTGGAAAACTGAAAGTGACTCCCATAGGTAGTTCGCGATCGCGGGGCAGATTGAATTCTTCACAACCCTCTCTAACAACTTCGGCGATACAACTTCCTATCCATTTGAATAGAGAGTCGGCATTTTCGTTTTTGAGAACATCTAGAATTGGCCATGACTTCTCAAGTACCCGACGTATGTTGGAGTTTGTTTCGTGAGTCCTCGAGTTGCCATTGCCATTGACACCATGTGCGTTTACGCTCTTCTCATTCCCCAATAGCTCGATGAAGCCTACTCTTAGATTGGTTCCGCCTCTGCACACTGAATATTAGTTCATGCCATCATTACCTAATGCACTATATTATTTCAACGAGAGACACCTACATATCAATAGCCAGATGTCTATATCAACAGTCAGCTTTATTCAACGAACAACGAAACAGGATATTTCGCAACAGGGGATGTAGGTAGGTATTCCTAACGCTTGGCATATATGTATAATATTCAGAAGTGAAGGAAGTTGTCAATTAGGTAGGTAAGCGTACCGTCCTTTCTCTCTCCCTGCAGTAGGTCGTAATATGGACTCAGATATCGGGGTTGGCAGAAATTGATCTAGCGAGTCGGCGGATAATTGCTGAAATGTCCGACAGAACTCGTGTGATAGGGCATGTGCCTTTGCTTCATCAATAGCAAGAGGCTTCAGAAAGTCTTGAATATCAGACTTCATAGCTGCGTTGCCTTTATTGTGCCCACCACTTTTCTATACTTCTAGGAGCTCAAGTCGTCTTCGCATGAGATGGGTTATATTGTTAGGTAGTCAGTAATTTGATGATTTTGCGTTGCGAGCGATGACGTTTTGAATTATAAATTAATCCAGCATGAGATGTACGAAATGTACGAGATGTAGAAGTTGGAATAGTAAGAAGCTTAAATAAGTCCCCCCCTAAAGCACCTCGTGTAGGTAAATTGAAGAAATTGAAGAAATTGAAGAATCGAAACGGAACGGAACTATTTTTACTTAGATGACCAAGTATAAGAAGAGGCAGGTGAGTTCGTTCGTTCGTTCGTTCGTCAAGGCCCGCATCAAGTAGACACTGCCTCATAATAAGTAGGAATACCTATATGTATCCGTATATCGAGTAGGTGGTTTCAAGTTCCTTCCTAGGCCGACGATGGCAAGAGTCAGATGGAACTGCCGAATCAGCGGCTCTAGAAGTCTAGAAACGTTACAGTTGCAGGGATATCCATTGGGTACCGAGGGCAGTGTACCAGTAGCAGTAGTGGTAGGTAGTGGGTAATTCCGTACGCAAGGAACGAGGTGTGGGTGGTGTATGCAAGGAAGATGGACGATTGGAAGAGTGGGTGGGTTGAAGCAATTAGATGGAAGTATTAGACAATTGCATCCAAGACATTGTTTAACATACCTTACGAATATTATCTTGGGAATGGTAACGTTGAATGATGGTTTAAGCTGACTCGAGCTGATTGAAGCTTGATGGTGTTTGGTGTTTGGTGTTTGTACCTGTGTAAGTTACCTTATGTACCTCATGTGCATGTGATGTGGCCCTGAATAGGTATCTACCTACCTATGTACCTAATAAAATGGATTGAACATACATGTAGTGGACTCCATAGCTAACCTAGGTAGGTACATATCTTCAGCCAACACTCGTGGTGGTAGTGCCCTGTTTTTTAGGGTTATCGTTTTCTTAGTATCGGGTAGTTTCCTCAATTGAGAGAAACAACGCCGCCTGACTCGGCGCCGTTCGGTCGATCTTTTAAACAAGAGGCACCTTACGATGCTAGGGCAAAGTTACTGTACAAATGTACATTACCTGCTTAGCGACCCCCTGTCTACAATTATGCACTAAGCCAACTTGCTACATGAGCTAAAAACAAGAGGCTCTTCAGCGGGCAACAGGGTCTCAAGGTCCCTCTTTTTTTTCCTCTAGTCTCGTGCCTAAATTGGTCACGATAACACGATAAACTCCTTTGTCATTTGTTCTAGACCCTTCATATGATCTACTCTATTGTCGCAATAATAACAACTCTACCGCTTTTGGGTTTATTGATTTTTAGTACCTCGTCCTCTTCGGTTTTGTTATTGAGTTTTTCGTTCTTCGTTTTTCGATAGATTTCTCTCCAGGAATCGATAGGATAGGATAGGATAGGTGCCTACGGAATAGACAAACATCAACATGGCCGAGAAGATGGGTCTTCCTGTAACCGAAGAGAGACGGCCGAAGCAGTGTTGCGCTCATCGACGACGTCGACAACGATCATTTCTACTTGTAACCCTCGTTGCTATAGTACTCTATGGCCTTTACAGTATCGAAAATGTATCATCATACGCCGTCCTATTCATCTCCGACGAGTCCCAATCACCGTTATCCTCGACGACCGACAACTCCATATCAACAACCCAAGAGCTCGTACCGCTGGAGGCGCATATTATGAGCAAATGCCCAGATGCGAAGGACTGTTTGAAGGACCTGGTACTTCCAGCGATGATGCGTGTATACGACAAAGTCAACTTCACGCTATCTTACATCGGCACGACGACCGAAAATGATGGAGTCGACTGCAAACATGGTCCTGGCGAGTGCATGGGAAATATCATCGAGCTATGCGCGCACCATCTTTACCCAGACCCCAAGATCTACCTCGGATTCACCATGTGCTTGACAAGGGACTACAAGATGATTCCGCAACGGGAGCTCGTCGAGGACTGCGCGTTAGAGCACGCTATAGATTTCGAAAAGCTGAACGAATGCGCTACTAAGGACAATGGTGCCTTTGGGCTATCTATGCTAAGGGATAGCGTTGAGAGGACTGCCGAGGTTTGTTTACATGTCTAAGGTCTCAGAAAGTAAAAATCTAGAACATGCTTCTAACTGATTACTTGTTTAGGCTGGTGTCACAAAAAGCTGCACAGTCCGATTAAACGACGAAGTATATTGCATCCGAGACGACGGACAGTGGAAAGACTGTGCCAGTGGACCGGCCGTTAATGACCTTGTCATTGCGGTTGAGAAGCTGTACGGGCGTTCTTGAGTGGTTCGAATATTTCCGTCCATAGATCTGATGCCTCACCCACCGTGTAGCCTAGCGAAATACTATCCAATCCGGTCTCCTCGTCCCCTGACATCGATTCGAGCTGTTCGATGATGCTATCTAGTCCGATCGCCTTCCCTACCGACTGCGTTCCGGTCGCTTCCAACATAACATGTACGACGTGGATGTGGAAATGGTAGTAGGTTGGGTGATAGTGGCAGAACAGCTTCAGTTGGTCCGTGTCGATTTGCGGATATGTCTTGACGGTGGCATCGATGAGCTTAGTCTTCATATGACTAAGCCAGGGGATATGTTTCTTTTTGAGGTCTCGCAAACTCCAGATATCTCGTCGTTCTACTATACCCAGCAAATGCAGAGCCTCTATTGTCTTTCGGTCCCAGTGCAAATTTGGTAGCATCAGGAAGCCTTCATCCCCGTCTCGTCCCAGCGGTGTTCTATAGATGACATCCTCGACTTCTTTTCTTCCCTCGATGATATTGAAGACCCAGTTCAAACGTCCTTCCTCTCGATTTAGTTGCATATACGGCCGTACCTTGTCACGATAGATCTCGGGCGTCTCCGTGACGTAGCGAAATCCTTGTTTGCTGTGCTTCTTGATGTGTTTGTCGGTGCATGGGCAGATCATAGAGATCTTGAAGTCGGCGAACTTGTCATTTTCGTTTTCTTGGAGGATGGGTCCGCCCGAAGCCAGAGACCAGGAGTAGATGTCATTGTTTCCCAAGTTTGTGATGCTTCGTAGGTTGGAGGGTAGTACGGAAAGGTATTCCTCGGCGTCGGGGAAGGGAGCTCGTTCTAATATTAGAAGCGCAGGTTGCGAGTCGACTTGCCCGTATAATGTAATGCTTCGTCCTGCTTCACCTTTCCCATCTTGTTAAGTTTTCTGTGCCTTAATAGATGTTATCGTGACATACCTTGATTCAGGATACGTTCGAACTGGAACTTGGGAACTAATGCCTCTGCACGACGTTTACTCTCCTCGGAGGTTGCCATGACCTAGTTTAGTTTTGGTTAAATCGAGGTTGTGAGTGTGAAGCTAGGTACCTATCGTCGCAGCTGTCCTGACACCGCTATTCTCAATGTTTGTTGGTACCTACATGTACTACTGTATACATAGCTGTATGTGTTAAGGTATAGTTTATCGTAAATTCTCATTAAATTCTTATCGGAGCTACCCCTCAGTCGGTGCGATCGCTGCAGAAATACCTAGCTGGAGATCGTAGGGTCCATCCCAGCGGGACATACCGGTACCCTTAAGCTATACCAGGGCAGGGATTGTATAGCCTGTAGGTACAGTACCTCCTTATCTTATACCTACTTTTAAGCATCATGCATCCCATCATTTCTTCTGCTTTATTCTTTCTTCGAGGAAATATACAATAAACACGAATACGTCTTCAAAGTATATTATCAATTAAGCAGTCATAAGTTTTCCTTGTCGGGAAGACGAGAGATCTTCTAATACCCTGCCACTACCAACGGAAACCTAGGTACATATCTAATCCACCATCTATATAGTAGGTAGAATTCATTACCCCTGAACTACTTACTATCTGTCGTGAAGCGGACCCGATGCGAAGGTATCGGCTAAGACGGCACCTATCGCGAGAGAACTATTAGACGCGGGACATCCCATCCGCCGGGTTTCATCAGAACGTTTCTACACCTTATATCTATGAATCAGGTTGACTGCTTGATTGCCCCTTAATATGATTGACTTGGCTGCCTGTAAATGCCTTGGCCGTGCAGCCTCATAGTCATACAGCTTTAAGCGATCATATCATGGAAGATTTGCCTAAAGAGGTATCGTTACCTACTCAGTCTATTACTCGAGTGATGATTTGCTACCCTTTAAAGGGCTTCTACGCTTCTCTGACTTCGAAGAGTATTATACACCATCTCGGTACTGCATAGATGGCCTGGCCAACAAGAGAAAGGGGCAAGTGAAGCAACTACCAACGAGATCTGTCTGGTGACATTACCATATTCATCTATGGGGGCTGGTCCTCGCATATGGATGTGGTGTTGAATGCCGTGGTACGTGACACAACATATACATTATATTGGTGACTATCCATGGCTGCTATGATACCTAGTCATCGACCGTCCATCGCCTCTTGCGTGTATGTACACAGGTATGCATGTCTTAAGGGAGAAACTCGAATCAAATCACACGTAGGGGGCAGCCGACAATTCCTCTGTACAGTATCTTGAATGGGAGGTATCTATTTATCGCACACATCAACATTGGAGTCATTCATCCCTCCAAGATGATAATTCAGCTAGTCAAACAAGTAACCATTCGCACATTTTTCCGTTTTGTCCACAGTTGATTGCTCCATAGACGCCCAGGGAATCATTTTGGTTAACCATCAATCAGTTGTGAACCAAGCCACTCCATCCAGCCTAATTTTATACAACGCCCCTTGAAGAAGAAAAGTGTAGTCGCAAACGCCTTGACACAAACCGGGTATCTACAGGAGTGTAAAGGTTATACAGTATAGGTAAGCATCCATCCGCCTTACAAGGCCAGTCCGGTGCCGTCGCCTGTCCATCGGTACAACGACAGAAGCTCTCGACGACGTTGGTGTTGCTCGCCAAGGTCTTCGGGCACGCGGCCGCGGACCTGTGCGAGTGCACTGCGCATGACCTTGCTAAAGTTGCGCTGAAGGAAATATTATATTAGCCTAAATTGATATATTTAGATGGAAGATGGATGGTGCTTACCTGATACTCGGTGTTGAGTGTGACGACGCATGCTTCGTGAGCACGGATGATGGTCTCGCAAGCGCGGACGACACTGGCTGAAGCCTCTAGTTGCAGCTTGTCGGCAATAAGAAGCAATAGGAATGACCCTTGCAGAAGGTAGATTCCAAAGAAGAAGGGCATGAACTCCAAACCAGGGTCATACTCAAGAATATTGCTGATGGCCTCTGCCGCAGAAACGGCATGTCCCGTAGCAGTAATGAACCCCTGCGACGAGATCCATAGGTCGTTGTCATCGAGAAGATTGATAGGATCCCATTTACCGGTAAGGAGTATGTGCAATACGTGCATGACATGTGTACCGTAGGACATGACGATGCGAGTTTGGATGTCTGATTCAGTCATCCGGGAAGAGCTTGTGTGCACGGATCGCCCTGATGGGGAGCCTATTTGTTCTAATTCTGTAGGCATCTCCAAGGTGGCGGATTGCTCGTTCTTGTCTTCAGAGCTGGCGTTGAAATGTCTCAGCTCAAATTTCTTGAGGCTCTGCTCGTACGACTCAAGGTGACGCACAATCTCAGCTTGCTGGTCATCCCATTCCCTCGCTGAGCGGAACCCAAGACCAAATCGGGGGTGGTTCCGCGCGTGGTGAAGATCAACAATTTCGCCTAGGATTGTCATGAGAGGGAGGAAGTAGCCGAAGATGCTGTGACCAGTGCACTGGAAGTGCGGTCCACGCACTCGACCTCCATCGGACCCTGATTGCTCGGAAATCGCTGGATCAGTCGGGTGTGGGTTGAAGTTGCCGTTCTGCCATTCCGTATCATCCATGGGTTGAAGGAGGCCCTCGCATTCGATATCCAGCAGGAAGAGCGGTCGGTTGTAACAAAGAGCTAGGTGACGGTCGACTATATACGTGAGCCACCATATGCGTCTTCGCTCTTCTCGTTCCTCTTCACCGGCAACTCCAGGTGTGGAGTTGCTACCAAGTCCATCCTCGGTCTCACCGTCGGCGTCGACTTCGTTGCTGTTATTTCCTTGGACCATCGAAGGTGGGCTCGGCGGGAGCTCTCTGCCAAGTTTCAACTCTCTCGCGAGAGACCATGCAGCATTCCACCACCGCAAGCTGGCACCCTTATACTCGCTCGCAGAAACAACTGTGGCTAGGTGGATGTAGGTGATAACGTCGTCTAGTGTTCCCGCAGCACCGAATGCTCCCGACTCGCCAGTCAGGTTTTCTATGCTGATCGAACCCGGAAGAGCAACTCCTAATCCTCCCAGAGCGACTCCGTCTATGACTGGACTCGAAACCGGTGAAGCCTCTCCAGATGGTGTGTGAATCAATGGCTTGAGCAAGCTGACGGTAAGCTCTAGCAACTTCTGGCAGATCTTGCCCCTCGCAGACGGGACACTGGTCAAAAATGGGGCATCGCTTGTCTGTGCTGCAACCCAGAGCATGCTTGCTAGCAACGCGGGCTGACATTGACGTGGTTTGCTTGGGTGTAGGAAGGATCGTTTTCGAAAAACGAAGCCGAGAACATACGGTGACATTGGGTGGGCATGTGCGGAGGACGAGCTGGCAAAGTACAAATCGATCAAGTCGCAAGCAAGAGAAACGGGAATAATATTCCCAAGATGAGGGATCAGAGGGTTAAGGACAGGGTATCTTAGCTGTTGGTGATAGTTATTTTGAGGGATGTGGGACTGAAACTGTGGAGGGGGTGAAGACATCGACATCCAGCCTCCTGGTGAGCCTGGCTCTCCGCCAAGGGGATACCCGCTTAGAGGACTCGTGCCTATTCGAAACGTCGGCTGGGAACCAGCAGAGTAGTTGGGAGGACTTTGGGCCTGTAGTCCGTAAGGAATTTCGGGATAGTTTGAAGACATATTCCCTTGGCTGGAGCCATATCCATGTGCCGGTCCTCCCATCAGATGGCCCATCCCTTGCCTGTCGTATGGGTTCTGAACATTTCCATACCCATTGAGGTCCAATGAGGTAGGACTGTCAAGCTGATCTCTGTCCATAGCTCCTGGATGACCTGTCAGATGGGGCTGATGGGAACCTAGCTCTGCTAAGCTGTCGAGACTTCCTGTTCTTTGGCTGCGCTGTATGGCGTCCTCGTTGATGTCGTTGAGCGTTTTGTCTCCAGAGTTGGATTGCGACTCTGGCTTTACGGAATTGGCTCCGTCTGTTTGTTCTGCCGAGGGTTCGTTATCGTCGTTTAGATTTGGCGATTTTGGTCCATTCTGGGTAGCGGCCGCGGCAGCTTGGGCAGCCGCTTGCTGGGCAAGATCCTTTCGAGAAGCTTTGCCCCTCTTCTTCCTCTCGCGAATATACTCACAGCCCAGTCCAAATTCTGACTTGGTTAGTATCTTGTTTCAGGTGCAAGATTTCTCGGTAGAGTCACCAACCTATGCAATGGGCACAAGGGTGCTGTCCATCACATTTCGTCCTGAGTTGGTTGCATTGATCGCAAGCTCTGCTTATTCTTCTTCTAATGGGGCCGGCTGCTCCTGTCGTTCTTGTGTTTGGTCCTCCGTAGGGGTGTTGTCGGTGCTTCGGTTGCGGCGCTCGCGCCAGATGTGGTGCATGTACTCCTACATGCTGCTGAAGGTGCTGGAGTGTGTACTGCGACCCGTGGCCGAAGGTGTCCAGACCAGCCGCATGGAGGTGACCTCCGGGAACGTGAGCATTGGAAAGTAATGTATTAGAAGGCAACGCGTGGTACGGTGAAAACCGTTGGAGTGGGTTAGACAACATGTTCGAGTAATCCGTGGTTGCGAATTTAAGCCGTTGCTCTTAAGGTAAATGTAGTTGACTCGGCTCGTCCACGATCTCATCTAACCTTTTGTCATGAACTTGTGACATGAACGGTAGGCAACTTCGAACGAACGCAAACAGTTGGGTGAAGCATGAACGCGTCTAAGCTATAGGGAGGTCCGTCTCGTATCGAGAGGTGCGAGATGGTTTAAGCTATATGCTTGTCGACGAGTGGTTGTGGTCTTGCAGCTCTTGGCGAAGCGTAGCCCTTCTAGACAGCGGCACTTGGACGGACCGAAAACCTTTCACGGCGGGGATCTAGAGGCATGAGCATGACATTATGTTCGACGGCATACGGCACCCCAAAATAGTTAAGAGAGATCGCCACGGTAGTATAAGACACGGCACTGACTTGCAGAGAAGAGCACGGATGTCAAAGCATGTGGCGGGGTCAGAGTGAAGGGGAGCAGCGAATCCACAACGGGTTGCGTGCAAGGGTGTGGGATGGCCCAAGGTGAACATACGGGATATGGGCGTGTACTGTACCACAGCGACAACGCCGTAGCGGCCTCGACCCTCTGCTACTCTGTCCAGGTCCCCAGCAATTAATAGCAGTCTTAAGTAAGAGACCACTAGCAGATTCGGAAGGATGGTGGACCAAAGGAAGCGTAGGAGAGGTCTGGTCTAACCAAACCAATCTCTCACTGGGTCTGGAGTGCTGTCTTGGGCGAGGGCAAATAAAGTCTGCGACCTTGGCATGCAGGTAAAGAAAGGTTCCTGCTTGTCTCAGCGAATTCGATTGGAGAACGGAGCACCTTCTCTCATCGGAGCAATATCGACAGGCGCAAGTAGATTGACGATGTAATATACAACGGCGGAACAAGGCTCGAGGGGATGGAGTGACGAGATGGGGATGCGAGATGTGAATCTTTGGTCGTTCTAGTAATAGCCCTTCCCAGATATGTCTTCCCTCGGGCTTTTCTTCTATACGACCCGCTTTCTCACTTGAGTAGAAGACATGGGGCGGACTGGGGAGTCCTGGGGAGATGCAGGGGTTGCGGACGATGTATAGACGGCGGTATTTTGTATAGTGAGATGTAGATTCGGGCGTCTAGGTCACTAGGACCGACTAGGCTCCATGGTTGTGGGTGAGAAGGTCTTCGGCCGGGGATGAAGAGCCGGAATAGGGAACACTAGTTCATGAGGCCCACAGCAACTAGTATCAATCTTCTCACGCCTCCGAAGAGTCATAATACATGTCGTAGCTATTGTAGGTGCTGTATGGCGTAGAGCATCTCTACCAAATCTATCACGATTGTCAGTTGGGTGAATTGCTTGCATGGTACGTAGGTAGGTAGCAGTATCGAGGTGAGTTACAGCCTAGCCTCGTATCGACATGGCTCTCTTGCCTGCTTGCTTGGAGGAGGGTTACTTGATCGCGAATAGTAGACGTAGGAAATATCTTGCTTCTCATTTTTTATTTTATTTTTTAGGGCCGTCTGCGCTGAAGTTAGTGGATGGGATGGGACGAAAGCGCAAGTAGCAGCCAAGAGGGTATCTATCATTGACTGGACTGTGCCATCCTTGATACCCCAGCTACTCATCCTTGGCAAGCATGGAGACCCGCGAACTTCCCCAAGACGGACAGAAAGTAGCTTCACATTCGGCCAGGGTGTCGCCGAAAGTCTCCTATCGACTTTTAGTATAGTTTCGTTGGTAGCTTGACAGACACGTCGCCTATACTTGACTAGTTTTTTTTTGCCTTGTGAGATGAGTTCCTTGGTTTCATTGTACGCTATTCCTAGCGATATGGTACTTACTGTATTACCTTGTGTCCTCAAACGATGTCAAGGGTCTTGGATGATACATTGTCGACCTTACCATAATCGATACAGAAGGTTCTTCATATGGGGAACCAAATGGCCCAAATAATACCTATCGCTTATATCCTAGACGTACATATCCCAGTGATATTGGAATGCAAGCAGATAAAAGTTTCACCCTGGTATCTTTCGTCTCATATACCAAGATGTGCGATATTGTAAATCGTGAAGATGCCCCAACACATCGGATTGGTTTCCCCGCGATATCTCTAACTGGGGCGGATGATCGTACGGGGGATGGTCTGATGAGCATCGGTCTGCAGGTTCTTCGTAGGTTGGTCCATCACCAGGTATACACCACACATGCTAAGGCCATATTAAGTAACCGGTGACCAGCAAAGACAGATTAGGGGTCCACAGTGGTGATAGTTTTTAAGGTTGACGGTTCAGGGGCCTTTGATGCCGTTGTCAAGATGATGTAGGGTTACAACAGGGCATGGCACTTTATGCTACTTTGTCTCGATGTGGTGTTCCGTTGGTGAGATGTAGTTGAATGCAGAAAATGCAGAAAATGCAGAAAAGAAAAAAATGAATTGACGTACAGCGGGGGGTTTTCAGTAGCAAGCTCGATTACGTGATTCTCCTTCTACTATTATACTAATAATCCTTGATCGTCCTTTTCGGCGTATTCCGCACTGTATCTGCCTCCCTACTAATACTCATTTTCACCCTAACGCTTTCATGGTATTTACTTTCGACGACTTAAAAAATTCGCAGAGTACCCAATAGTAATGTATGGTCTATGACGCGAGTGGCCAGTTGCAACTATACGTAGGTACCGTATGTGTTGCATGCCGGCGATCTTGTAAGCCGGGGCAATTGGAGTCAGGGATGTCGGAACTCAACTCCAATGTTAATGCTGGATACATTCTGAGATGCTGTGCTAGGGTCCCCGAATTACTATGTATGACTTGCTATAGGCCTATGATTCAAGCCCAGCTTTCTGCAACACAGCACACAGCGCCATTTTCAGCTCTGGTGTGGATAGGAGCATCCACTGGCAATACGGCCCTATTCCTCTAGTTGACATGTGTTAAGGCCGAAATAAAGACGAATCCGCCTCCGTAGCGGACTCATATATCTTCGAAGAACGAAACCTGTCTACAAATTCTAGGTATTAATTATGGTAATTTCCCATTGGTATCATTGTTTTATTCGTCAAGCAATCCACCCATCGTGAGCGCTCTCAAGGTGCTTTAGGTAACCAAGGGCGTCACCTTGGTTTATCTCAAAACATACATGGAACGAACTTTATGGCCCTGAAATTCATTATGGTATTCGATAGGGATAGGGTGATGTACTTCCGAAATAGCATGTCGTGAAGAGACAGCGAAACTCAGGCCCTGGCGCATATCCCTAGAAGTCCTTCAATTAACCACATCATCTAGAACTAGCATTTCTTATCTCCGAAACCATATCATCTCATAATTCATTTGTTTATATTTGTCTCCAAACTCGTACCGCAAGTCCGTTAAAGTGAATGAGCAGATCACCTGGTATAGCATCATCCAACCTTTTACTAGGTGCTTCAAAATGGATGTGCTTGGCGCATAGAAACCGCCAGAACCGCTGGTCTTGTTCGCCTATGCAGCGCAATGTCATGCCCTAAAACACCAAGAAATGCTGGCAATTTATGCATGGCGTGGTATAATATAGTATGCCATGTGCGCCGTCTGATACATAGTAAGAGGTAGGCACGAAGTAGGTAGGTACATACTTTGATTCCGTCTACAGGGAGGCATAGTAGAGATTCCTTTTATTATGTACATCGGGTTGAAATGGATTCGAATTCGGGAGGTAAGCGGTTATGCTGGAAGGCGGCTCGGAATGGACCATGACCAACTTCTCAGCAACATTCAGCGGCCTCGCATTCCGAGTTGCATCATAAATTCACCTTGCTACTAGCTCTATTAGTGACTACGAGGTATTGATTGGGATTTAGTCTGAGAACTATTCAAGCCGGAATTCGGCTCCCTTACTCTCGTCCCCAAACGGTGCCCGGACCGAATTTCCCATTCGCATGATGGTGCTGCAAGAATTCATCGCAAAGCATTCCCATTGGTGGATTTTGTCAGGCCCCCTGTACACTTTCTCGTCTATCTAATTCCACGAACCAGCTGAATATGTTAGAGTTCTAATACACCATCATCCTCAGTAAAATCATGTCTGGAGTACCTCGTACACTAAATGCTATGATGAATGTACGTCGACAAGGCTTTTAAGGTTGAACGAGTACGAGAATCGTGAAAAGGCTGAGATATTAAGAGACGATTAAACACACCTTATAATGCGACTTAATATATGCCCTAAATATTTCGCATATCCCACTAAATTATCATTGGTACCGAATCTCTGGTGAAGTGACACTGAGAGGGAGCTGGTTAGCCACTTAGTTATGTCTATTTTGATGGATAATGGGAGTAAAATTATGTGCGCGTTTGCTTTGGATGCTCTTCCAGCGAATGCCTTTAGTCCGTCAACAGTTTGGCGTCTCATGGATGCTTAACAAACAAACAAACCACTACCTTACTAACAGCTAGCAACCTGTGGTATTCCAAACGAAGAGTCCAAAAGACCAGGAGTTCGAAAGGTTGAAGATACTTCAATCCATGTCAAAATTTATGTAAGTAATATCGGAGCTAAAGAAGAAAAAATCCGACTGGCTGGTTTGGTTGGGATCAAGTCTGGGGGATTTCATGACTGCTACTTGGGTACCTCCCTAAGCTACAACTGCAACCGTAAAATTCTGCGCGGCTCCGACGAGAAGGAACTTACCTTTCTACATGTTGCAGTAAATATGTACATGATGCTGCATAAACCGACAATCGTCAAGTTCCTCGGTCCAAAAAATACACAGACTCCACCGATCGGTAGTTGAAAATTCGTCGAGCTCCCCAGGTACATGTAGGAGAAGTTTGTTAGGTATTCCCGTGCCAAGATATCCAGGGTACAATCCAACAGATGCTGAAATTTGAGATGTTGGAATTGGAACGGAATGAGGACCGAGTTTCCATCAAGGTCAAAAGGGCACCTCCCTAATCCTGCAAGGTCGTTCAAGAATGGAATAGGTCTGGGGTATGTATCTTCATGGAAGTGAAAAACGACATTATTTGGTTCGAGATCTCGCATCGCAAACGCCGTGATGTTTACCTCGGCTTCGGCTGTATCGTTCTGGCGGCAGTCACCAAGATCAAATCAGCGCCTATGCGTGGCGTACGGCAATTACTGTAAATTCAACGCGCTTCCCAAGCGCCGCATCTGCAGGTCCAAGATCTAGGCTATTTTGCCATGAGCTTGACGCATACGTCAGCCTGGCCACTGGTTCCTGAGGGTATTCAAGCGATACAGGGCTGTCTCAGCGACGGGACGCCGGGAAAATTCACACAAGTACACGACTATATGGTACCTACGTTACTGGTCCGTGCCCATAAGAAGAAAACCAGGTTCGAGAGGTTCCTACCGCAATATCCATGACGAGATCAGATTGTCTCGACTTGAAGGGTCCCTATCATGCAACTTGATAGCAGTTCTTGTTACCCATGATGTTACCTCTCTTATTACCATGCCGGCTTCTTTCCCGTGGCGATCAGGTCGGGAGAAAGGAGAGAAATAGATTGTTTCCACGTGCCCGTCTCCTTCTGGGGGGGTTAGTTGGGGTAGACACAAGCACGTACGACATGCAGTTCATTTGAATGACAGCTGCAGCTTGACGAGAATGGACTTGTTAGGGGGTTTGTCTGGGAAAGACGCTGTAGACCACCATCACCCTCTCTCCAAAGGACCAGAAAACGGGATGACGAGATCTGCAGCAGCGGAACAACGCCATCCCAAAATTCACGAAACGGAAATGATGAACGAACCCTTAAGTGTTCTAGATTAAAGATGAATATCTCATGCGTCTTAGTGCCACCACATCTCATACACGCATGTCCTACCTGCCCATGCAATGAAACGGCGAGACTCGCACGGACGGACCCCCCATTATACTCTGTCAAAGCTCGAGAAGCTGTCAGAATGGACGCTACCGGACTCTCAACAATGGTACCTGGCATAAGTGCAAGCCATTTGACATGTCATGCCAAGATCCCCCAAGATCGTGCAGGATGTCACAGTATGCTTGCAGGCATCCATAAGGCTTAAAGCTCCCGATGTTCCGTTCGGTATTGGAGGAGGACGGCAGGACGGTACTTGTTGTCGACGCCATGCCAGCATCTCTCGAAGACGATCTGCAGGCGGAATGCTACCCCAGAAATGGACAGGTCTGCTCCCAATTGAGACTGTCCCTCCGAGGACCCATCGGGTACTACCCTTCGGCAAACTGCGATCTGGGGTAGACGTCTGCAAGCGCAGAGATTTGCGGTCCAATATACCAGAAGCTGTACGCCACATTAGATCCAGACGTCCGAGTTCCTTACAGATCGAGCCAGCACCAGCATCCAGCGAGATGTTGTCGTTGCGGATCCGGAGTGATCCTCCAGCTTCTACCCGGACTTGCCCTCGCTCCGGTCGATGAGATTTGCTACGGACATCTCGTTAAGCATTCCGTCGATACATCCTTTTCAAGCAACGATGAGCGCTGCCTGGCTGTACCCTGGTGGAAAATAGTCTTGGCTACCCTTATTTGGCGAGCTCGGAGTCCTCTAGATTCTGGACCAGATGAAAAGTCAGTCATGTCGCTTTCGTATTCTTGTTAGGCGTGAGTACGTCAGTAATACTTGATTCCATCAGTGACCGCTGATGAGGGTGATGCGGTCATGAAGCACTCCTTTCCTACCTGACGTCGAGATCATGGGTTATGTGAGGAGTAAAGCATCTTCATACTATCATGACGCCTAGATTATCTCCAACTACCTAGGTGCATATTGTAGTTCATCGCCATCGCCATCACCACCCTTCCGTCTTAGTCAATGTGGTCATCTACCTGCTGTCAGCTTCGGTCATGAGAACTACTCATTGTATGCATCGTATCGTCGAGTTTCATTACTTGTTTACTATTCCAACCACAAGTCCTTCACTTCGTCAAGCGATATCCACACATGACTCAAGAGACACGACTTACTAAACACCTTGATGATGAACACGCCAGATCTGCATAGACAAGCTATTTACGTTCCATGATCTTCTGTCTCCCCATACTTTTACGTCTCCCTTAAGATAAGTTGAGGCGTAGCGTGAATAGATGAAGCGAGGTCTAGACTAACGACGACAATTAATACCTTGCCATCGCCACCTGGGTTCCGCTAGCATCAGTTCATGACCATGGGTGGATAGGCAGCCGACCATGCTCACTGAAGTTGCTTGCATTATTAACGCTTCCCTCCAATTACGACCTTTTGGGTACGCGTTTGAAACACAGCGTATCATTCGATGCCAGCAAGATCAACGCTATCTCAATGCTTCTTAAACCACTTCCTAGCCCAGCCTCGTCAGAAAAAGCTTTTCTCATCTGCCTATCAAGGCCTATAGGGCTCTATCTATGATTGATGAGAGGATTGGATCTTATTCATTTGTCTTGGATTTTTCTTGGCCCTTTTTGCCCAGGCATTATGGGGTCATGTCTTTATGGATGCTGAGCTAAGTACCAAGCGGGCTTTGAATACCAATGATAACTGCATTTCATACTCTTGGGATAGTGATCCCGACTTTACATGGGATGAAAGCATTTGTAGACTTGACAGCAACTGAACTACGATTTCTCAGGTGAGTCAATTGAGAAAACAGGCTGTCGTAAGCTCTAAGAAGTCTAGGTACTCTTCCGTGTCAGCATTATCTTCCTCGATGTATGCCTACCTAACTTAGGTGGATATACCTGGTGGCATCTACCTATCTCTTACCCTTTAACATACCCAACGCAAACAAAACCACTTCACATACCAAACAGAATATCGTCAAATTATTCAATACCTAACTTCATGAGTACAGCTTACCTATCTCATTAATCATGACGCCACAGCAAGAAAGCGGGCTGAGAAGAGGCAAAAAGTCATTGTCTACAATGTGCCGTCTTAACTAGCATCTTTGTATCTCGCTCATTCATACCCGTACCCATCCTTTCGCCATTTTTTCAAAACCAATCCATGATACCTAGCCAGCCTACCTACCTCCTACGCCTATAAGAGCCTTAAATAAATGAAATGAGTAGCACGCCAAGTGCTCCCGACCAGAAATGTAGAGCATATAATATCCAGATAAAATTCCATAGTTATTCCAAATTCCCTAGATCCCACCCGTCCATGGAGGATAAACTGTTAAGGTTCTCGAAGTTGAAATCGAGAGTGGATCCAATAGGCGGCTGCTGCTGTTGCTGCTGTTGCTGTTGTCGGCCGTCGTTGGATGTGAATATGAACATGGACGGATCGGGCACGTTGGCTGCTGACGCGGATGAGGACCCGTTCCCCATGTTCCACGCATCGAAGCTAGACTGCCAGTTGACACCATCTTTGAGGTACCACTCATGACCATCGACAGCATAGATGGAATTTGGTGTTTGATTTCGACGCATGGCCGCCGAGGTCGTCTGATTGGATCTCGAGCTACCTGCAATAGGATTAAAATTCGGCGGGTAGTTAAGTAGAGCTCGTGTCGCGGGAGGCTGGCGCCAGTCCGAACTGTCAATTCCAGTTGCGTCCAGAGGTACCGAATTGCCCATTATGGCTACATTGTTAATAATTTGCTGTGGCAGCTGCACGTCGGGTTGGAAGTTAGAGGATGACGGAGTGATGCTATTCATGGACTCGGGTGACACCACCGCCATCGGAGACGCGGCGGAGGCCGGTGGGGTGTTGGTATGTGCGGGACTGTGTTCCGCTTTCGCTTGTGGTGACATCGAATTCGCAATAGAAGGGGATGGGGACATGGCCATGTGTGAGCGTGGTGAAGGAACATCGGACGTCTTGAATGTACCCCATTTTTCATCTGTACGCTGCACGACCAGCGAGGCTTCTTCGGGAAGCTCGATGTTCCACTTGCGTGCGAGAACGCTGATTATGCTCAGGGTTCGACGCCCGCATAGCCAATCCTCGGCAATCTCCTCGAGATGCTTCACGCCGTGAATAATATCCCTCTTCGCCGTCTTCTCGGGAAGGTTGAGTATGTGAATGGTGCAAGCAGAGTGCAGCATGTATACTGCGATATTACATATCTGGCGCAGATTGTACAGTTTCTTATACAGTCGCATTAGTTTAGAGATGGCGCCTGCATTGGCTGTGCATATCCTCCGCGGAGATACGTGAGGCGGCAAGGGAGACGCAGCCGGAGAATATTTCAGAAAGGGTCGGAAGAGGTGGATATATTGCAGATGGAAAAACATGCTGCTATTAGTTAATAAACGCCTCTGATGTCGTCGTGGAACTTTCACTTACTGCATCAGGATGACATTGGGTAATTGCCCTTCCTTAGGCTCCAGTTCTTGAGGGATCTCTTTTCGCCAGTCCTCAAGCCTGCGATGCAATTCGCTCAGCTTCTTCAACTCGGCTGACTTCCCGCTTGAACGTCCAATATGGGTTGGGTGATAGAAGAATAGGAGAAGGTCGCTACTGATCTCGCAAAGTGTGGATAGCCTTAGACCAATGGTGCGAGTTCGCGAGGGCTGTCGCGTTGAGTCGTCGAAACCAGCATCTGTGTAGGGGGACCACAGTTCGGCTTCCTCGTCCGGGAAGACGTCGTATTTTGGTACGCTGTATGAATTTTTGGGTAGCTGCGGAAGCCGGCCTAAATAATTCGACCAGCACTTGTCGAACAAAAAGCAACCCCAAAACGTAACTCTTCGAGCATCCACCTCTCGCTCGTCTAAATTCTCGTTGTCGGTCTTGATACCATCAATGTCTAGATTGAGGCCGAGATCCTGTGCCATCCTAAAACTCATACCACTATAGACCCACCCCTTAGCTTCTCGTCCACAGCCTGCCTCTCGAACGGACATCATGGCCAAAGCCTGGACCGTAGTCAGCCGAGGTCTTTCGTATTCATCGTTGTCGACAATTAATCTCTTGGCTTCGGCAAAGAAATGATCGCCTTTGGTCCAACTGTCTCCAGCCGTGGCATAGGCGCAGGGCATATCGGTGAAGTGGCAACCTAGAGCAAGCATCGCGTTGACTAGTAGTGATGAACAATACGCCGTCTTGTTTCGGGAGGTGCTTGATTTTCCTCTCAAAAAGTCACGATAGAAGAGGGTGCGTGACAGGGTAGTAAAGTAAGGATAATGCCAGTTGAAGTACATGTTGAGGAGATGCTTGATGACCTCTGGGTCTTTGGTGACATCGGACCAGCTCGTGATAGGATCTATATCGGCCATGTTGGTATTCCGGGATTCCGACTCTGGATTTGACGAGCCGTGTATGTCCCAGTGTATCAGATGGGATGTACCACCGATGAAGCGCGTAGACCCGTTCTCGACACGCAGCTCTCCCATCTTTCGGGCGAGGTCCCTCTCGCCCTCGATGGGCATGTCGAGAGTATATTCAGGTTCTAACTGATCCTCGTCATCCGTCTCCCTGTTGGTCAGGTGTTCTTGTTTTATTATCGATTCGGCTACCGTGTCTAAGCTGTCGCAGGTTCGTATTCTCTTGACTATCTCGGGAACGTCGTCCTCCTCTGCGTTGAGTATGGCTTCGATCAGGATCTGGAGGGTAGAGTTCCGAGCCTTCATGTTGTCGATCTTCTCTCGGTAGACACCTTTCCGCCGGTGATCCGAGTTAGGGTCGTAGACGCACTCGGTACCGTACACGCTGGCGCAGGCGGCGCAGCTGGGAAGCGCACCGTCGCATTTTGACTTGCGACGCCGACAAGCTATACACGCGCTGAAGACACAAGGTTAACGTCGACGGGCTGCGGAGCGAGTCAGGACGCGACATACGTGCTTACACACCGACGCTTCTGAAGAGAGGGATCCCCACCCCTCCTCGACTTCTTCTTGGTGGGGAGATTGGTAGGATTAGCAAAAGGAACGGCGGAAGTCGACTTCGCCTGCGGCCGTGCTCCCGAGATGTTGGGTCCGTCCATACCTCTAAAACGATGTCTTACGGCGGCGGACTAGGTTATGTGGAACGGAGTGCAAGACGAGAAGGGCGAAACGTAATGTAAAAGGGTGGAAATTTCAGGGCCCATGCAAGCTAAAACTGATAAGACATGGATGCGACGGCGATAATGATTTATAAACGGCAGAGTGGCGGTCTCGTGTATTATCCGGCAGTTTGGGTCGATCCAAAGATCAGCCAATGGTTTTGATACCACCTAGATTCGTTATGTAGGTTAGGTATGTATGAGACTGGGAATCGAATCCGAGTTGGATATAAAATGTCTCGTTTTTTTATTAATAATGTCTATTCGAGAAGTATTCCTGACAATGCTGGTACGGAGGATGGGATGGTAATGACTCTCTATCCATTGGTCCACCAAATCCCTGCCGCTGGGTAGCTCGCAGACGGTACGAAGTACTATGTAGTGGGAGTTCAATTCGCAAGATAACAGAGACTAGTATGCCTGTTCGTTCGGATTATGATATCACTGGACTGCTAATTGTTCGTCAACGGCGCATGCTGGTCTCTCAGAAAAGCAATTCTATACACGGGTTCATGCAGAGGGAGAGGATGACGAATTGTAATCTCTGAGAGAAACAGCAGAAAAGATAAGACACTGAAAACTTACTGGCTCGCCATGGATTAGGTAAGAATTATAGGAGCCAATGGCTGATGAGATGACCGATGGGACTGTGCCGGATCGGAGTTTGTCACTTACATAGATCGCTCAATTTCAGGGGAAAGTAACTGATACTTTTCCGATATTTCAGACGCACCCATCATGTATACATGTACGTCGAGACCTGCATATATCAACTTACACATGATGCATCCTATACATACCATACCTATGCATGCACCTGGTAAGCATCCGACATCCTGAGATCAGGTCTAGCTACCCAGATCAATGAAGCAAACACCAAATACTGTATCTGATTTATTTCAATTCCAAAGCACACTTCCCTTAATCTCGCAAAGAAAATTCAATCGTCAATACTTTTTCTAGCGGTCGCCACTTTCCAACATTCATGAAGAAAATATTCCTCAGCTCGCCCGTTGAACCCATAAGTGCACAACCAATCGACTTGACGCATCTCGTCATATCATCGTCAAGAGTATGGTCTTCACCCCTCTATACTCCGCGACAACAAGACAATAAACAGCGAGGCTGGACCATTACTCTATTTCAACAACCGGTTTGAGATCACTGGTATGTTGCGTGTAGAGATAGATCGTCAATGTCGGGGCGCCTGAGGGTAAGGAGACGGGGTGCTGGGAGTGTGATGTGCATATATACCTACAAACTTTCGAATACGTCCAATGCGGCTGCGAGCCCAAGCTGGCGAAAGAAGGAAAGAATAGACGAGCTCACCCTTGTCGACAGATGTCTACTCTATATGTCGTGGCAGACGGTGGAAACGCCTCTTTAGAAAGATGCAATTACATGCATCAGGTACTAGGTATCTAACTATTTACCTAAAGCAATCTACCTACTTACGGCTAAGTCTGATGCAGGATCTCTAGTAGAAAACTTCACCACCTACCTCTATATACGAAGCACCGGATGCTCATCCGAATCCGGGACCCACTGCCGTCATCACCTCCGGCGAGTCTTCCGTTTAACATGGATTGCATGTAAGAATAAGTAGCACATCTAGAGCTCATATATAATGTCTTAGGCTCGTATCTATGCTGCTTCTGATTGTAGAGAGTTGTAGTATTCCACGTAACATCTCAACTTATCTTGGCCATGTTGGAACACGTGCAGCCAGGTCCGCCAGACCCCATGTACCACCTGAAGGTGGCTGCAGATTCAGACACGCATCAAGAAAAGGTTGATCTTGGGGTGGGTGTCTATCGAAATGAGCATGGCCAATATCATGAGCTTCAGGCTGTTAAACAGGTAAAATCTAAACGTCTATTGTTCACCAAAGGCTCTGCTAAAGATTCAAAGGCGAAACAAGAGCTAGCAACTATAAACCCAGGCCATGATGTGTGTATCTGCCTAACTACCGAATCTCTACCACTTCTACTTGAATTGACACGATCTAGTACGGCCTTACCACCGGCGACGAGGTGTTCTTGGCAAATGCTCAAAAGATCCTGTTCGGGAAACAGACGCAGCTTCTAAGCTCGGGAAGAGTAAGTCAAAAGCGACTGTACACGTTACATGCGCATGCTAAAAGTCAAGATTGCCTCCGTTCAAACAATCGCGGGAACAGGCGCAAACCATTTAGGGGCAAGCCTCGTCAAATACTCGAATGCCAAAACCACACCCAGCGTGTACTTCGGAACACCAGCTTGGGGGAACTACGACCCCCTCTGGAAGCTTGTGGGCTTGGAAACCAAGACATACAACCACTATAACAGAGAAACCGGCGAGGTCGACTTCGACTCGGTCATAAGTGCAGCGAAAAGTGCCCCGGAAGGTAGTGTCTTCATCTTGCAAGCTTGCTGCCATAACCCGACCGCGGCAGACTTCAGCCAACAGCAATGGCAGCAACTTGCCGAGATGATGAAAGCGCAGAAGCTGTTCCCTTTCTTCGACATCGCCTATCAAGGCCTTGGGCAAGGACTTGATGAAGATGCCTATGGGGTTCGACTGTTTGCGGATCTGGACTTTGAGATGATTGTCTGTCAATCATTTTCTAAGAATTTCGGGCTGTATGGAGAACGCCTCGGTGTTCTTCATGTCGTTTCCCCTACAGCCGAAATTTCCGCAGCAGTCCGTGATAGATTGCGAAGTCTTATTCGATGGGAGTATTCGTCGTCGCCAGCTTATAGTTCTAGGCTGGTAAATTTGGTATTGAGCAAGCCCGAAGCCGAAGTGAAATGGTAAGCCCCTAACTACCTTACCTTGTTAATGCAATGCGAAAGGGAGACTGACAGATAGTAAAGGCAACAAGAGCTCGCTGAGATAAGGGGTAGGTTACAGAAGCTTCGCAGCCAGCTCTATCATCTTCTAAACAATGTCCATAAAGTAAGAGTACCATCGCACAGCATGTCTTTTAGCTGCTAATATTTGGGAAAGACACCTGGCAATTGGGAATTAATCACCCGTGGTAACGGTCTCTTCAGGTAGGAGATTCTGACGTTTCTGATGACATTTGCTAATGATTGTTTCAGCCTGCTTCCCTTGACGCCAGAACAGAGCGAAAACCTTCAGGAGAGATTCCACATCTTCTTGGTATCAAATGGACGAATTAACGTCTCGGGTTTATCTGACAGTAACATTGAATATGCTGCTCGAAGTATAGACGCGGTGGTGAGGGATACACAACACTAGCCATGACACTACGTACGCTAGTGTTAGAACGTCCGCCCTAAGATCGATCTCATGGCATCAAGATAGGATAATTTACAATAATTGGCTAGTCTGAATGCTGGAGTACTACGTTCGGACTTTATTCTTTTCACGATTGTGACATGATGTCAGTGAGGGGAAATGGCTGAGACTACTATGTACCTCCTCTGGAAGAGCGGGAAGTATAACAGCTTGTACGCATAAACGGAGGCGGTACCGGAAGGGTTTCCGGTGGGGTTAAACAATATTGCAATTGGAGAAGATGAATGGCGTGATGTTTAGAGGAAGTATACGTGATTGACTGCTTGGTGCAGCTTGCCAAAGGTATTTCGTCTCGCCTGACGATTTCTTGTATCTCTTTCTCCTCAAGGTGAGAATAGCTACTTACGAAACAACCTCAAGCTCAAGTAAATTCATCATGTCGTCTTCTCATGTCAATGGCAACAAGCCCAGAGTGGTTCTAGGTCTAATGACCTTTGGGCCTCCTGGAACAGAGTCAAATGGCGCGCGGATCACATCCATAGATGAATTCAATGCGAGCCTCGACTATTTTCAAAAGGAGGGCTATTCCGAAGTCGACACTGCGCGCGTGTACGTGGACGGGAAGCAGGAGGCCTTCACTCGGGAGGCGAAGTGGAAAGAGCGTGGTCTACAGATAGCCACCAAGGTGTATCCCACTCAACCCGGAATACACAGCGCAGACAAGTTGAAAAGCACATTTGAAACGTCGTTGAGGGAGCTGGGGACCGATTCGGTAGACATTTTCTACCTCCATGCGCCAGATCGTACTGTCCCATTCAGCGAAACTATCAAAGCTGCCGATGACCTCTACAAGGAGGGGAAATTCCGCCACTTGGGTCTGTCCAACTATGCTGCGTGGGAGGTGGCTGAGATCTGGAACATCGCCAACGAGCGGGGTTATGTGAAGCCCACGGTCTACCAAGCCATGTACAATGCCATTACAAGAGGCATAGAGGCAGAGTTGATTCCAAGCTGTCGCAAATATGGTATAGATATCATAATCTACAATCCTGTAAGTACATCACATACCTGCATAGGTAATATCGGGTCACATCTTGCTGAAAATGTAACAGTTAGCCGGAGGTGTCTTTTCTGGCAAATACAAGTCACCAGAGATTCCTAACGAAGGCCGGTTCTCGGCCACGAATGACAAGCAAGGCAAGATGTACCGAGAACGATTCTTCAAGGATGCGACCTTTGAGGCTTTGCGACACATCGAACCGGTTGTGCAGAAACACAATCTGACCTTAGTCGAGACTGCATTCCGATGGGTAGTGCATCATGGTTTGCTGAAGATAAACGGCTCCAAGGACGGCGGCAACGACGGGATACTAGTGGGAGTGAGCAGTCAGAAACAGTTGGAGGACAATCTTCGGGACATATACAAGGGTCCTCTGCCAGATGAGGTTGTCAAAGCTTTAGACGAAGCCTGGGTGAATATCACCAAGTCCACCAGTGTTACATACTGGAGGTAAGTTAGAATGATACTGGTGAGCCATCAGTATCAGTCCTACTAGCGGTAGCGTCATTGGCGGGAAATGAACCCGATCGGCGGCATGATTCCCGGGTGGCAGAGCCGAGGGGTATAAGGAACGTACTTGCAAAGATACTCGATGATTATACCTACAATATATCACTAAAAGTGTCCCGAGATGGTTCTCACCTTTACTGATAAGTCACTAAACCCGGATTCATCATAACCTACCTATGGATGTCTCTATATGATATGAACAATTTAACAATTCAAAGTTCAAGCACACTGTAACACAATACCCAAATATCTCCCCCGAGATCTACACCTCCCAAGCAGAACCAACGCCATCATGGTTGAAGTCAAGAAATACCATCTCCCACCAACCCAACTCATCCCCAATTCTCCACAACCCCTCCTGCACTACCAAGGCCTCTTCTCCTCCCCATCCGCTCTCCAAGCCGATAAGATCCACGACACGCTAGACAAAAACGACTGGAAAACGCAGTGGATATTCCGGTACGGCCCAACGCAGGCATCGCACTACCACTCGCGCATCCACGAGACCATGGTGGTCCTCTCGGGCACAGCCACAATCCGGTTCGGCGTCGCGGACACAGACGCCGACCTGGACAAGAGCACCTGGGGTGGTGCGCACGAAGCCGGCGGCGTGGAGATCCGCGCGCATCCCGGGGACGTGTTCGTCATCCCCGCGGGCGTCGCGCACAAGACGCACGACACCAATCCCGGCGCCGCATTCAGCCTATTAACGCCTGGCGAGGGCCGTGGGATCCCCGCGCGTGATGCGCGCGAGGCGCTGGCTCGGGTTCAGCTCTCTGGGTTTACCATGATGGGCGCGTATCCCAAGAATTGCGGTGATTGGGATTTTGCAGTCGGCGGTGATGATGTAGGGAGATTTGAAGACTCCTGGATTACGCCTAGGCCTGAGAAAGATCCATTTTTGGGAGACTCGCCCCAGGGACTTGTTGGACTGTGGAGGGTGCCAGAGCTGCGTGAGAGGAAGAATCGACAGGCAAGGCTGTGAATACGGAGTGGGATGTTCTTATTAGGATAAGTACGCAGCAGCGTGCGTTGAGATTTAGATCTAACTACGATGCTATGTGATTTATGTCTATTGGGGAATTTCATGCTGTATTTGGTACCTAACCAGGCCAGGCAGACGAGGATCAATTTGATAGTGATCTTAGCCGTGAAGCGTCCCGGACAAGTGCGGAGACCGGCATCCTAGTCGAATGCATCCTCGGCCGTGAAGGGGAACTGGAACTCGCTCGCATCGAAACCAGCGCGTCGTAAGCATCTTACCGACTCGTTACTTCTATTCAGAAAGCTTCCAGCATCACTTGTGTATCCCTCCCTCAAGTTGTCGCCGTCAAATTTGACAAGCGGTATGCCCAGCAACGACTTAGCTGGTGAAACCTTACCCCGTGATATCCGGAGCCGCCACGCGACCAAGAGCGGCTATGAAGAATCCAATCAGTGACACCATGGCGGAGATGATGAGGGATATTGTTTGCGTCGAAGTGGACATATTCGAGGGATTGAAAGGAAGCGGGGCAGATAAAGGGGTTGGTTTCTTGTGTAACCATCATGGTCTCGTCCCCCCAACATCGAGTACCTGAGGGGATGTAGTTAGGCCGCATATGAATATTTCTTGGAATAGATCTATTTTGGCTTTCAATCCTATTGGATTTTAGTTATGAAGAGGCTAATGTTGGCTCTTTGAATTCGCTCCGGGTATCTCTAGGGATATGTACCTACATGAGCGAAGCAAGCAATGGAGTATTCGCATCAAGATGCTTGCGGGTACCTTACGTTTCAAATATTATATTGCCTCATAGTTATATGTCAGTGACTCTATTCAATTAATGTCAATCAAGGCCTATGGGTTAAATTCGCCCGGGGAGGTGACATATGGAGTCGCTTTTTAAGTATCTAATATTTGTATATAGGGGTTTTGGGTTTCAAGTTCCAAGGAATCGATACGCATAGAAAGTAATATATCTTTCTGGGAACACCGTAGTTATGGCTAATAGAAAATCCCAATAGAGGATTCAGTGATACTCCGTTTTCATATAGTCGAATCAAGCAAACAGAGAGAACAATGGTTGGTTGAGGTTACTCTATTGGTCAAGACACAAATAGCACTACCCTGTCTCCATACAGGACGTAGGCAGGTAATTAATGGAGTCAATATCCGTGTATATGCACACATGGTCCGGGATAACCACATAGTATGTTTGCTGGATGGAAACTGACTCCTGCTTGTAACGCTGTTAGCCAAGAGACTCCCCTAAATTGCAATTGCCCCTAGATATGCCCTGACTAATTTGCTCACAAGTCCTTCAATATTCAGCGTCATAGTTTAATCTATAGGAACTCTGGAAATTTGGGTATTAATACAGAGCTCCAGACATGATTATTATATGTAGAAGAGCGTGCATCGATAAGTAAAGCTACAAGTGCCATCTTTTCGACCGCTTCGATTCTCCTTCCATAGTACTGAGATACTTCAGTCTCCATTCTACCCAACATGTTGAAGAAATTCGGTTGCCTCCCAGTCTTCGCTCTCGGGGCTTTGGCTAAAATCAGTGAAACCATCGAAGGGTATGATTTCATCTGGGACGCTGAACAGGTTCCTTATGAGGTTTCCAAAGACGTATGGGAACAAGCGTCCGCGAAATCGGTACGAGTTAAAGATCAAACAGGAGCTCAGCGAAGAGGACCTTGGATTCCTTCTGGCCGAGCCCTTATATGAGGGCGATAATTTTTGGAACGACGTGATCCATTCTCATAAGAGCACATCAACGGCATCAAAATGGGCAGTAAGAACATCGGTCACTGGTTTCTTTCCGTTGATGAACCACGTGAGGTTTGAGGTTTGGCGAGAGACCTCGGACGCCGATAAGGCGAACTTTGCGGCACATCCCGAAAACTTTGGTCAGCACACCACAGAAGAATCGTTATTGCGACACAACTCGGTCCGGACAAGCTGGGCCGGCAACATGACCGGTTACACTGTCACCTTAGAAAAACGAGACGCACACCCGGACCAAGATCGCCCGTATCTGGATGCGCTTGAGGATTTTCCGTATCAATCGATTGGCGACATGTACCTACGCGACGATACGACCATCTTTGGTACGCTTCACATCGGGCTTCGTCCTGTAAAGGGGGAAGATTTCCAGAAAACGAATGATGGAATTGAGATGGCCACAGTGTAAGTAACGCTGGTATTTCCATTTCTTTTCCGCTTCCCTTTCCTCTCCCTCTTCTCTTTTCTTCCTTTTGTCAAAGAGTCGTGACTAGGTCCCAAGACGCATCTTGGTTAGAAAACAGCGCTGACTACGTCTGCAGAGTGTATTATCCGATGGGAATTCCTGAGGAACAGGTATTGGCGCAGCAGAGACACATGGTAGTTGAGAATATCAACCTGATGGTCCAGGCTATCAAAGATGTACAGAACGAATTGAACAATTGAATGGGTAGGAAGAAGAGGAGAATGACGGACGGATTGGATCTACAAATGGAGGCACCTCTGGGGAGTGCATCAAATATGCATGAGCCTGACAATACCAGCTGACAATACCAGAGAACTATTGCCCCTCTGAAGCTGTATAGGCAGTTGTTTTGTTTTTGATAATATTTTATAAACGTGGTTTATTGGTCTGGTGATAGAAGTCATCTTGATGAAAAAGGAGATATGAATTGGAACCAGCATGGTCCCTGGAATCTTGGCACGAGCTTTTACCTAATTTCTAGGCTAGTCTACTTCGTACCGCGGAAAACTTGTCGCCAGGGTGTTATCGGTTTGCCTCGGTAGTGCCGAGGCTTCGCTGTACTGGCCCTATCATATGCCTCTGGTATGATTGCGGCTGAGACATATTTGCAACTGACATCATCATTTAGAAAGCCAAGTTAGAGTATTTCTTATTATTTACAGAATACCTGGGTACCTAGGTAGATATGCATTATGGATTAGGTATTCTTTGATCAGTTCCTCATAAGTTGTTGAGTGTTAAGAGGTAGAAGTGAAGGGAAGTATTTGGTTTGGCGACGCCAAGTCAAATTATCAGGCACATTATAGCGATCCAGTTCACTGGATTAGGGGGGAAATAGTATACCAAAAAACGCAGGCGGTGAATGTAGATAGTGGGGGTCTCCGCCTATGTGCTCAGGTGCTGTGCGTCTACTTGGGCGCTATAGAATTCTGCCGAATCTCGTGCGTCACTGCTAGAGGCGCCACAAGTTTTTCTGCTCCATCCAAGGCGGCCTCGGTCTCTCTGTCTGTGCGATAGCTCTACTCTTTGCTGTCACATGAGCTTGTCAGACGTACTATTTAAGCTTCGGATGCAACTTTTACATCTTACAAGACTGAAATTCTGATCTCATGAAAATACTCTGTCGATTAACTTACACATTTGCTTCCTCCTATAGACGAGTCCCTGCCCACGCTCGAGTCTCACAGAAATCCATATTCTCTTATTCTACCAGACCGTTCTCTCCATACTCCACCATGGCACCGGGACTCTTGAGCGCCAATGGCTCCAAGAAACACAAAGTCACCGTGATTGGTTCTGGTAATTGGTGAGCATGTCAACCATCTGCTCTTTTCCATCCCAGAAAGCTAATCATGGCATGAATCAAGGGGTTCGACCATATCCAAGATCATTGCCGAGAATACCAAGGAGAATCCCGAACTATTCGAAGAAGAGGTGCAGATGTGGGTGTACGAGGAGGATGTGACCTACGAGGGCAAACAGGAAAAGCTCACCACCGTCATCAACAACCACCACGAGAACATCAAATATCTACCCAACATCAAACTTCCCACAAACCTCGTTGCGAATCCCTCCCTCGAAGATGCCGTCAGCGGCTCGTCTATCTTGATCTTCAACTTACCTCATCAGTTCATCCACAGAATCTGCGGTCAGCTCAAGGGAAAGATTCTACCTTTTGCTCGAGGTATCTCTTGTATCAAGGGTGTCAATGTTACAGACGAGGGCGTGTCGCTGTTTTCAGAATGGATAGGTGAGGGTCTAGGCATCTACTGCGGTGCTCTGTCGGGGGCCAACATCGCGTCCGAAATCGCAGCCGAGAAGTGGTCCGAGACCACCGTTGCGTACGACCCTCCCCCGATGGACAGCTCGCGGAATCCATCTCGAAACGCCACTCCCCGGTCTGCGACTCCCAACCGCAATTCGCCGCGAGCCTCTGCCGACGAGCTGAGCATCACACCCTTGGCAAATACCCAGCACAGGGATGTTCGGGGCCGCATCAGCAAGACCAAGCTGACCCCCGTACCACCCGAGTACACGCCCCTCGACCACGAAACCTTCAAGACGCTCTTCCACCGCCCCTACTTCCACGTGCGCATGGTATCCGACGTAGCAGGTGTTTCTCTGGGCGGAGCCTTGAAAAACATCGTTGCTCTCGCCGCCGGTTTCGTCGACGGCCGAGGCTGGGGTGACAACGCCAAGGCGGCCATCATGCGCGTCGGACTCTTAGAGATGGTCAAGTTCGGCCACGAATTTTTCGGCGAGACCATATCGACCGGGACCTTCACGGAGGAAAGTGCGGGCGTAGCGGACTTGATCACGAGTTGCAGCGGTGGACGAAACTTCCGCTGCGCAAAGAAGGCCGTCGAGAAGGGTATCTCGGTGCAGGAGGTGGAGCAAACAGAGCTTAACGGTCAGAAGCTGCAGGGCACCAGCACGGCTGCCGAGGTCAACTCGTTCCTCAAGATGCGAAATGTCGAGCACGAGTACCCGCTGTTCACAGCCGTCTACAACATTCTCGAGGGTCGGAATACGGTAGATGATATTCCTGACCTCGTCTCAAGGACTTAAGGGTTCAGGTCATGTGCCACATAGCAATGAGTACTGCAGAATTAAGAGGAAACCGGATAGGTGTTGGGCAAATATAGAAGCTGAATAATACCAAGGGAGTAATGAGGATGGCGGTTTTGGACAGGATAAAGGTCAACCGGTTGAGGTGTATTTTTTCATGGTTGGTTGCGGTTGAAAACAGACTAGATGCCTAGGCTCTCGAGCATGATATCCCAGACCAGACGGAAGAGGTACATTTTGAATTCTTTTAATAATTGCTACCTGCGCAATGCGACATTGATGCTACCAGTCCGAAAGTAAGCGGCTCTTATCACTACCTGACGCATGCATGTTTCGTATCCTGCTCCTGTCCCGCCTACGCACTTCGTCAGGATCATTTTCCACGGTTCTCTCTCCATCTCCAAATATCGGCTTGAAGACTGCATCGTACGCCTTCCACACAAGATTGTTAAATACATTCGAAGCGGCGGTCAGCCATTTAGGTAGTTTACCATCCTTTTCCGTGTATATGAAGCTAAGTGTAGCCCCTACTACGATAAACGGCGATATGACGAGTAAGAGCAGCCATCGGCCTATGTCCTGTCGCCACGTCGTGATCTTGTATGTCTGCAACCGCGTCAGATAGTGCTGGTAGTCCTCTGGGAGATAGTGCTCGTGCGCGCCGTCACGGATTAACTGCAAATAGCGTCCGCTCGGCTGCGCGTAGTTTGCCGGACGACGAACAGGTAAGAGTAGCTTCTGCCACCATTTTTTATCTCTTGGGTCGTCACCGTCATCCCCATCATCAGTGGCTCCTACGGTCTCGCTATAGCTACCACTCCCTACCTTGGAACCCGCGCCATCTCCAGGGGGCTTGAGAGAAGGTAACCGCGGCGCGTATAATGTACGGGCCATGAATGGCTTCGGCAGCTCAGGGAAAGGCGGCTTTTCGGGGACGTGGAATGGCGGTGGGAGTGCAAGACATGGCGCCAGGATTTCTTGGTATGCTGCCCCACCGCCTTCTCGTCGGATGATCTTGTAGTAGTCTCCACGAACTAGTTCGTAGACCACGCCATATAGACCTTTGTTCCAAGACGGAGGGCCGTCCGGTGGTAGTGAGGGTAGAATTGATGTCCCCGTGAGCGCTGCATCGCTCTTCGCTACGGGATGGGAGTCATGCGGCGCATATGAGGTGTTGTTGGTGGTGGTGGTGGTGGTGGTGGTGGTAGGAGGTGGGAAGGGAGGCTTCGGTGGGTCGCCCGGAATAGGGATCTTGCGCGGCGTCACGTTGGAAAAGCATGGTTCCCAGTATGGTATCCCAGGTAGATCAAAGGTTATGTCGAAGGCTGGCGCTGACACGTTGGTACTGCTTAGAGGAATAATATCATGTTGGTGCAGGAATGTTTCGGAGAGGTTGGCGCCGTAGGCTAGGTATAGTACGGTTAAGGCGGAGGCATCGTCGGGAGAGTCGGGTGAGGCGAGAGCAAGACGTTCAGGTGAAATCTGCGGCAGTCTTGAGAAAGAAAGTTTGGATCGAGGCCGTATTAGAGTGTGATCTTGTTGCGATGGATCGATCCGCCCCGCCTCGATATCTTCGAGGTGTTGGTTCATGGCTGCAAATAGTACGCAGGGGCCGTCCGATGGTCTAAAGTAAGGAAGTCTAAATTATGGGTTTCTCAGCTTCAAGTGGTACAAACTTTAGCTAATACTTAGATGCATCAACTTAAATGAAAGAGCTTGTAGATCTTCAAACGACCGTTGAAGTTTCTACCTATTGTGCTCTTTGGTGGCGCATCATCTTGAAGGATTACCGGCAACATCCCTGGAAGTTCTTACGTCAGTCAGTAGCTTACCCCGTCTGTGCAATAATGCCGTTAACTAGCATTTTGTTTTCCTACCTATTTGCATAAAATGTGATAAGTCTTCCCCATCTCATCTTCTGCGAAAATCTTTTGGTCCATGATTCTGATGAGATAACTGTCGGATATGAAAAAGGGGATGGTGCCAACTATGTCTAAATGTCTAAATAATCTCATATTTGCTTACGATGCATGTCGCCCTTTCGTTTTCCTCAGTTTCCAACGTTTAGCTCGGAACGGGCGTCTTTGTGAAAAGGAACATCGGAGTTTCGTATATCTACGGGTCTTAGTAAAGACATGGTATGGGCAGTGATGTCAATGGCCTTTTCGAACACTTTTCTCCAAGCTAGGTACTGACTGGTTCCGCTAGTGATACCTGATCTTGAAGTTATTAGGCTATAAGTTCCCGTCCACGATATTCTCATCCCATGCATATTCCATGGCCATCTCAAACATACGTACCAAATAAACATATCACAGTAGAAAGCTCCGCCTTTTGTTTACGAGATGCACGACCGACCCAATAACAATAGCAATACAAAACTGAAACATGGATCTACTGTTTATCGTCCATGATTCGTCCCTTATAAGACGGCCAGAAGCCTCTACATCTTTCGACTTCCAGAATTGCCTAATTTCCTAGCTACGACGGTGGCGTTATCTACACCTAACGAGTGAGCCGTCATTATGTGGTTGTCGTCTATAGGCCAATATTCGCCTACTTCGTATTCTACGTGGATCATCCAATAAGTGAAGCGCTCCTATCGCTACAGTTCAGGCAGGCAGGCAGGCAGGCAGGCAGGCATACATACATACAGTATCTTCAACTTCCGCCGTCACAGAATGCGATTCAGATATTATCGTATTTTCTTTTCGGCTCCCTTTTCCTATCTTTTACCCCTCTTGCTTTTTCTTGTCGACACTATCGACGCGTCGACAGGGACTTGAATTGCTCTACCAGGATCTCGGGCACCTATGAAGCGTCAGATCGGCGACCCCATTAAATTTGATATGCGGCTGATCCTCGCTACCATCGATCTACGATGCGTCAAATCACAGAATACAACGTAGTCGAGCAGCCTGCGAATAATACCGGGTTGTCCCGTCGAACCGCATTCGCTCCTCTCTCAACTATCATTGCTTGGCACATAAACGTGCAGCCATGCATCTTACTCTTTGTCAAGGTCATGATTGGCCATCTTCTCAATATTAAGTCCCCGGCAATGTTGATCTATGCTGTCCTAGATTTTTACATTCGTTTTGGTAGGTCTGACTTTCTCAAGTAGAGCTGAATCAAACCCATGCCGGTATGCCATGAGATGGTAAAGGAGATCGTGGCTTGAAATGTTCCGTGAGCTAGTGTTATTGTCTCTTTGGTTTGGTCTACATCGTGTTCCAGTCTGAAGCAATTCGTGGTAATTGTCTCTAGAGCAATTCCACCTTTTGTCTGTGTTTCGACAGGCTAGGTAGCAGGACAGAGCGTCTTGCGATATGGCGTCCTTCACCGGAGCTCTACTGCGATTAGTATTCAAAAGAAGACCGCAGGAAGGTCGGATCGATGAGGAGCATGGTTTTCCAAATGCGAGCAATGGCTCCGCGACTGGCCACGGACCGAATATTCTTGGAGGAGGTCCGAATGTGCTCCACGGTCATCGGAGCTATCGCGTCACTGACGATGACCCACTGGCTCTTTTCCGCCTCATGGTTGGCATCAGCACATCGCAGTATCTCGGATATAGCGAGTCGAGTCCAGTGGGAACACGCCCAGCCGCCAACATCGGGATATATACAAGAGTTGTACACGCAGAACAGAAAGCCAAAGATCGATTCAAGGTGTTCTCGATCATTATCAATGCCTGCTATTTCCTCCAAATTGTCGTTGCCGCATCCATCACAGCTATGGGAGCTGCTGGGGTGGTTAGTGTCCAACAGCTATTTATTTCCCCTTCCAGTATCATTTCAGCTCGATCGCTCTCGAGACATGCGTCAAACGAGCTGGTACACTACCAAACTAAGCAATTGCTGACTCTTGTTGTGAACGCAGTCCCACGGGGCAGTCACTGCGTTCGGCGCGATAAATACGATCATCGCAGGACTCCTAACATTCCTAAAAGGCAGCGGCCTACCAGCGCGTCTCAAATACTACGGCAACGAGTGGAAGAAGCTCCGCGAGTTCATAGAGCAGCGAGAACGCGACTTCTCCCGAACGGGCTGCACCCTCGACGTGTACGAGGTGGTTGCCACCATCGATCGAATGTATAGCAACACGAAGCAAGATATCGAGATGAATACCCCAGACAACTACACATCAGTGACAGGCAACATGCTGTTGAGAGATGGGATCGAGGGGACAGTGGGGAGGATGGCGACGGGACTTGAAAATAGGGCTCATAATGTGTCGCAACGTATCCAGGAGCACGGTAGAGGAATACAAGAGCATGTGCATGGAATGGGCAAAGCTGTGATAGGCGAGGTTGAAGATCACGCAACAAGCCTTGATCGCGAGGCCCGGGAACATAGCGCGCAAGTGGTGCGGGCGGTGGATGAAGGGCAGCGCGGGGTCATAGATAGCAAGGATCGCATAGAACAAGCAGGAACACAAGCTGTGAGAGATGCGGGTGAAACACACAGGACGGCGATGCAAAGATTCGCTGACAATCTACACCCACATGATCTTGGACATCATCATGACTCGAAGCATGAGGAAGAGAAGAGTTAACACTAATTACGAAATGGGAATGGCTACGAGGGACTAGGTGTAAGGGAATGGATGGTGAAATGGTGCATTTTTACTGCATTGATATCCTACCTTCTGGTCCGGTGCTTGCATTGTCAGCTACTAATGTAATAATATTAGACACTAACGGGCATGTCTCTATGCCTTGCTATCCCAACCAAGCCATCCGTGCAATACTCCCAAGAAAACTTAGAATGAAAAAACTAAGCACTGTCAATGGCTTGAAGTCTTCGTTGCTAAAGATCGAATGATCAGAGCAGAAGTTTAATCTTAGAAGGCTATAGACTCGAGCTATAGTCTCAAGCTTATCTAGGTAGGTTGATATAGCGATGGCAAGTCTTTCGCCATTCGAGTTTAAACACGCCAGAGCGCTGATGGAATGGGCTATAAAGGTGTATAGCCCTTGAAACGCCGAACAGAAAGGATTCTCAACCAATATCTGGTTGGATACGGTATTCTATCACAGGAGGGTTGAGACCACTTGACTACTTAGTTCCCTATACTCTGATTTCCTATACACAACAAAACAAGAACTAGCACCCC